>JABKKP010000462.1:0-20655 GCA_013624355.1 Fusarium caatingaense
CCCCTCCTCCACCTTTACCTACCACCCCTCCCTCACCGATTGGAAGAAAACCCCCACCAAAAATTCCTAGGAGCTGGTTCGACTTGGCTTGGTTTGGTTTGTTGTGATGAGCAACAATAACCAGTCAGCCGCTGCGCAATGTTGAGGCATATTCCAGCTGGGTACCTACTTGGTTACTCTAGGTACTGACTGACTGGGTGACGCGCACTGGCATTGGCATTGGCGCTGGCACTGCTTTGCCCAGCATTGCTCTGCTCTGTACTGTACTGCACTGCTCAGCTCATCATGGATGGATGGATGCTTGCTACCTTACTTGGGCATTGCCCGTTGAAGCGCCGGCCGTCCCATCGGTAGAACCTTCTACGCACTGGCTACTATATAATTTCTTCCTCTTCTCCCTCTCCTCTTTTTTCTCTCCTTCTCACCTTCATCCTTTACCTTTTATTCTTAAAGGCAAACAACTAATTCATCAACCCACTTAGAAAAACATAACACTAAGTCAACATGGCTGTCAAGAAGGTCTTCGCCCGCTCCGTCTACGACTCCCGTGGAAACCCCACCGTCGAGGTTGACGTCGTCACCGAGACTGGCCTCCACCGTGCCATCGTTCCCTCCGGCGCCTCTACCGGTTCGTCTCGACCGCACTCGTCAATTCTCCCTATGCAATCGCTAAATTCATAATAATATAGGCCAGCACGAGGCTTGCGAGCTCCGAGATGGTGACAAGTCCAAGTGGAACGGCAAGGGTGTCACCAAGGCCGTCGAGAACGTCAACAAGGTCATTGCTCCCGCTCTGATTGAGAAGAACCTTGATGTCAAGGACCAGTCCGCTGTCGATGCCTTCCTCAACGAGCTCGATGGTACCAGCAACAAGACCAAGCTTGGTGCCAACGCCATCCTTGGTGTTTCCCTGGCCGTCGCCAAGGCCGGTGCCGCTGAGAAGGTGAGTTTCGAACATACAACACTACATTCATGCTTTTGAATCATCCCGCTAACATCATCATAGGGTGTTCCTCTGTACGCTCACGTTTCCGACCTTGCCGGAACCAAGAAGCCTTACGTCCTTCCCGTTCCCTTCATGAACGTCCTCAACGGTGGTTCCCACGCCGGTGGCCGCCTCGCCTTCCAGGAGTTCATGATTGTCCCCACGTATGTGCCTTGAAATTCCATCCGTCATTAGAGGTGACTAACAGGACCACAGTGATGCTCCTTCTTTCACCGAGGCTCTCCGCCAGGGTGCTGAGGTCTACCAGGCTCTCAAGGGTCTTGCCAAGAAGCGATACGGCCAGTCCGCTGGCAACGTCGGTGACGAGGGTGGTGTTGCTCCCGATATCCAGACCGCCGAGGAGGCTCTCGAGCTCATTACCGATGCCATTGAGCAGGCTGGTTACACCGGCCAGATGAAGATCGCCATGGACGTCGCCTCCAGCGAGTTCTACAAGGAGACTGAGAAGAAGTACGATCTTGACTTCAAGAACCCCGAGTCCGACCCTACCAAGTGGATCACCTACGAGGAGCTCGCCAGCATGTACTCTGACCTCTGCAAGAAGTACCCCATCGTCTCCATCGAGGACCCCTTCGCCGAGGACGACTGGGAGGCCTGGAGCTACTTCTCCAAGACCCAGGACATTCAGGTTGTCGGTGATGACTTGACTGTCACCAACCCTCTCCGCATCAAGAAGGCCATTGAGCTCAAGTCTTGCAATGCTCTCCTCCTCAAGGTCAACCAGATTGGTACTCTGACCGAGTCCATCCAGGCCGCCAAGGACTCTTACGCCGATGGCTGGGGTGTCATGGTCTCTCACCGATCCGGTGAGACCGAGGACGTCACCATCGCTGACATTGCTGTCGGTCTCCGTGCTGGTGAGATCAAGACCGGTGCTCCCGCCCGATCTGAGCGTCTTGCCAAGCTCAACCAGATCCTCCGCATTGAGGAGGAGCTCGGTGACCAGGCTATCTACCCTGGTAAGGACTTCCGCAAGTCTGTTAACCTGTAAATGGGGACAAATGGATATGTGGAACAAAAAAGCCTTGTGATGATAATGATGCCTTGAGGTCTTCAGCCAGGACGCTGGGACTATATACCAGGATGGCAAATTGAAAGTAATAGAGGCAAAAACAGTAAAAGCCAACTGATCAATTAATAAAACTTTGATTGAAGTTCAATACGTATTGCTCGCTTATGTGACTGTATTTCACTTTACTGTGCTTTAAAGAACGATAACGGCTGAGGTCTAACTGGTTGAAACTGTTGTGGCTAGTGTCATTCATTGCAGCCACAAGTGGCTGTTTCTACAGCAACAAGCTCATTGGCGCATCGATAATATCAACATTATGCGACCATCCCACTTAAATCGTTAGCTCTTCAACCACAACCACAATCACACCGACCGATCCTGAGAGTGTTTTATAGATATAAACACCTCTTTAGAGGAGATACTAACCCACCATGTCATCTTCAGGAGACCTCATCGACTTCGACTTGATCGAAGGTCAGAAAGAAAATATTCAGTCCTTGCCAGGCGGTCGTTCAGCAAAGAAGCTCGCCGAGCTTTACTCCCCATCGCCTCTTCACAAGCAGTCGACACCCACACCCTCGGATACGCGCAATGTCAACGACTGCATTCGAGCCGAGTTCGAGCAGGAAGTCGAGAATTTAGACGAGTCAGACGATCCCCTCGACATCTTCGAGCGTTATGTGCGATGGACACTGGACGCCTACCCCTCAGCACAAGCAACACCACAATCACAACTTCACACTTTGCTTGAACGCGCAACAAAGACTTTCATCGGGTCAGCACAATATAAGAACGATCCTCGATACCTCAAACTATGGGTTTACTACATCCACTTCTTCTCCGAGGCCCCACGTGAGACGTACATGTTTCTGTCACGTCATGGAATAGGAGAGTCTCTCGCCCTATTCTACGAGGAATATGCCGCTTGGCTTGAGGGTGCTGGTAGATGGGCACAGGCCGAAGAAGTATATAAGCTGGGCATCGAGCGAGAGGCTCGACCTGTGCCGCGCCTCATGCGCAAGTTCAAAGAATTTGAGGAGCGTGTCGCTCAGCAGCCAGATGTTATGAACGAACCCTCATCTCCCGCATTACCCACCATGCGACCAGCACTTGCTGCCAAAGTTGACCCTTTCGCTGCTGCTCGTGCGGCAGACCCTCAAGCTTCAAGAACATCAAGTGGTGGAGCAGCCAAACCTGGAAAAGCCAAGATGGCAATTTTCTCTGATGGCGACGCTCAACCTTCTGCCATGTCATCTATGGGTGCCGGATCAAAGGGTTGGGATAGTATTGGCTCACTAGCGGATCGCAAGAAAGAAAATGCCATGGAGGCTAAGCCTTGGGCTGGAGAGACGCTCCAAGCTGGTGGAAAGAAGAGCGCAGCTCCAAAGATGTCGGTGTTTAGGGATCAGGTAAGTTGATCCTCTTTCCCCTGACTCGTCCACATGTTGATGGTCATAGGACTAATGTATGGTTATGATTTGTTATGGTTGAATAGTCTCTTTCGCAAATACAGAATATCGTTGTTGTTCCGTCAAAACATCAGATCTCCTTACACCCACAAACTGGTAAGAAGGAGCGTGTTTTTGTTGACCTTGCCGCTATATATCCGACTCCTGAAGAGATTGGCACTGAGCTTAGCTTCGAGGAGATCATCGCTGCTAATCGAGGATGGCTCGGCCACTGCTGGGAAGAAGAGTCGATTGACGAGAGCATCGTCCCTGAACCTGCTGCTCCTCTTGAAATTGAAGAGATCAGCAAGGGTTTGGGAGAAAAGCTGATGATCCACCAAGATCCTGTTGACAAAATCCCTATCCATAAAGATTCTGGTGACAAATTGATGATTCGCCCAGACCCTGTGGGCAAAATGGCTATTCATAAGGATCCTGTTGATAAACTCGTTATTCATCAGGACTCCTCCACTAAATTAGCAATCCACAAGGACAGCCTGCAATATGATGAGAATGGCAGGGTTATTGAGCAACCTCGGCCCTCACGGGGTAGCAAGAAGAAAAAGATGATGGAAGTCAATGAGACTCAAATCAGTAAGTCGGCTTGTACAACCACCATAGGTCAATCTAACCGTTCAACAGTCAAGGCAAAGCTTGATTCACCCTCAAGACCAAAGCTGAAAAAGAAGAACACATCTGAGCCCACAATGACACTTCACACCAAAGCTGCTACTGATGATATCTACGATATTTTCAATGCACCTCTGAAACCTACTGGTCAGGAGGAGGAGGAAGAAAGTGTAGACGAGGACGATTATGAAAGCGATGATAATTACACGAGTGATGCTGAGAGTACGGGTACCACGAGACAGATTGAGCCCAGTGAAGCTGGTGACGACGATAACGATGAAGATGCGAAAAGCATCAGCGAGTGGTCAGACTTCTCGACACGAAGACACATCCCTAATCTCGATGGAGAGGGAGACGAGGATGGAGATGAACGCAATGACACCCGGGTATCTGCTTTGATCGATACCACTGCTGCAGAGCATGAACAAGACTCGACAGAAGCTCTCGACAACACTGATATCCACTCGCGAGTGGACGAAGAACAAGATGAAGACGAAGAACTTGGGACGCCTGTTTCAGAGGACTTCCCTCCCCAACCTCGTACAACTTTCGTTCCAATTCCGCCCGAGGATTATGAACCCCCTACCCGGCCATATAGGGACCCGGCTGAGGTGGCAAATAATCGACTACCCTTCATGACTCCTATCACAGAAAGGACCGAAGTGTCCTTGGATGTGACAGTAGAGCGTCACGAATACAAGACACCTTGCAAGAGAGAAAGCTCCATGACTATCGACGAGGAGGACGAGGAGGACTCAGACCTCGAAGCTCTTAGTAGCCCTATTCGAGGAATAGCCAACGATGTCCTCTCACCGCCGAAGATGTCAGCGCCTTTGGCTCCCAAATCCGCTGGACCTCTTGGAAAGTCGATTCCATCGAAACCTCTCGCACCTAAGGGGCCTATCATCAAGGACACGCAGTGCAACCCTGTGGATGAGGCGGTTCGGTCCGAAATCATTGCCAAGATGCTGCCTCCTTTGAGCTCCTACTCGGGCTTCTACGACCATCGGGATGAGAAGTATGAAAGAGGTGGTGAGATCCGAAAGTTCGCCAAGGCTCTGACCAAGGCAAGCAAGTCGGGCGAGAGAACGTCGTCTATTTCTACCCAAGTGGTGATTGAGCTTCCTGAAATTCGCTCTACTTACACGATTAAAAAGGAACTGGGAGCCGGAGCTTTTGCCCCTGTTTACCTTGTCGAAAACTCGGCCCCAGAAGCTGACGAGAACGACGAGAATGCAGTCCCGACGATGGGCAAAGGAGCTTTTGCTGTCAACCATCGGAGTGAGATCGAGGCTCTCAAGATGGAGAACCCCCCTACACCATGGGAATTCCACATGATGCGCCTGGCTCACACTCGCTTGGGACCCCAGCATCGTGCTTCTGCCTCACTATCTTATGCACACGAGATGCACCTTTACCAAGATGAGGCCTTCCTTTTCCTGCCTTATCATCCACACGGCACCCTCTTAGATGTCGTCAACTTCTTCCGAGCTGAATCATCTGCAGTTATGGACGAGCAACTGGCCATGTTCTTCACCATCGAGCTTCTACGGACTGTGGAATCTCTGCACTCGAAGAGCGTTATGCATGGAGATCTCAAGGCTGACAACTGTCTCCTCCGTTTGGATGCATTGTCGGATGACGAGTCTCTGACGAGCCAGTGGAAAGCCGATGGCAGCGGTGGATGGTCATCCCGTGGCATTGTACTCATTGACTTCGGCCGAGGTATCGACATGCGTGCCTTTGTCCCTGAGGTTGAGTTTATCGCCGATTGGAAAACTAGCGCACAAGACTGTGCTGAAATGCGAGAGGGCCGGCCCTGGACATGGCAGATCGACTACCATGGACTCGCAGGTACCATCCACACACTTCTATTTGGTAAATACATTGAAACCATGCGCTGCGACCAAGGTGGGCTAGGCAAGTCCGGTCGACGCTACAAGATTCGTGAGAGTCTCAAGCGCTACTGGCAAACTGATCTGTGGTCTGATTGCTTCGAGATTCTACTCAACCCAGGGGTAGCAGCAGCAGCTAATGGTGAGGAGGGCGGTCAGATGCCTGTACTCAAGTCGATGAAGAGTGTCAGAGAAAGAATGGAGACATGGCTAGAAGCCAACTGCGAGAGAGGTGTTGGCCTGAAGAGCATCATGGGTAAACTTGAAGCTACTTTTGGCAAGAATCGGAAGTGAGTGTAACGGGCTAGTTGTCTGCTGTCCTTTTGTGGCCTGGCGTTGGATATTGGTAGGAGGGCGTTGGTTCTCTCGGAGCATTAAATGCGTGTTTTGGGCTCCGGTTCTTTGTGAGATGCATCATGAGCAATACCCCTTCGATGGAGAAGACTTTATAAATAGATGAGATTTGCATGGTTTATAGCACGAACTATATGACATTATATATGAACCGACTTCCCAGTGACGTCTTCAGAGTTTTAGCGAGTCGTCCAAGGTGATCAAACATCGAGACCATCTTGGTATCTACTTTAGCGCCTGGCCATTGATATTTGGATTTGTTCAAAGAGCAAATATTATGATAGATACATACAAAGCCGCAAGTCTAGAATTACAAAGTTTAACCCAGTTAATACACAACACATGGCGCCCAGACGCTATGCATACGAGTCAAGCGACTTTTACTCGCTATCATCCGTCTCGCCCTTCTTCTTTCTTCCACCCTTCTTCGTCCCCTTCTTGGCATCCTTTGCTACCTTGCGATCAACTTGATCTTGGATCTTGTTTCGTTCCGACTCGCCTTTAGCTTGTAGCTCTGTCTCGAGCTCTTTGAACTCGTCACTCTCAGCGTCCATACCAACAAGTCGCTCTAGAAGCTTGATTTCGTCAGCCCAGACCTGCTTGTCTTCAACGGACTTGCCGTCAGAGCCAGTGCGGTCGATAGGCGTTTCCAAAACCATGGGCATGCCGGCGAAAGGTGCATGGTTCATGATGCTGTGGAAGGCGCGGAGTCCAAGAAAGCCTGTGCCAATATTGGCGTGGAGGTCCCTGTTGGAGTTGAAGGGTGCTTTGCTATCATTGACTAATATTTGTTAGTGGCTATAGTTGTAGAATAAGAAGGATGGAAACTTACGATGGAAAGCCTTCAGGTACTCGTGTCCCACGACATCGTTGAAGGCATCAAAGGTCTTTTTGAATGCTTCCAGTGTCCTCAGATCATGTCCTGCCGCAAATGCGTGGCACGTGTCTATGCAGACACCCACTCTTGACTTGTCTTCTATGAGCTCGATGATGTCTCTCAGATCCTCCCAGGTCGAACCAATGACATTTCCACTGCCTGCCATATTCTCAAGAACCGTAATGACCGTCTTGGTAGCCTTGTGCGACTTGTTGAGCTGCGCCGCGATACGTCCGATGGCTGCAGACCTGTTATCACCACCTGTTGAACCTGGATGGAAGTTGTATAAACGAATGCCCAATTGCTCGCAACGCTGAAGATCGTCGACAAAGGAGGTATAAGCTTGGTTCGCCTTGTCTTCGTCGGCCTGTGCCAGGTTGACAAGGTATGAACCGTGAGGGAGGGCATGCTCGTTCGCGCTATAGCTGTGATCTTTGCATAATGAAATAAACTGATTTTTGGCTTCAGGATCGAGGGGTGGATTTGTCCATTTTCGCTGCGACTTCAAGAAGAGCGCAAAGGCGTTTGCGCCAATGTGAATGGCGTTTGTAACTGAATTTTGAACTCCTGAAGAAAGATGGTCAGCAAGCGAAGACAGCCGGAGTCGAAATGTATATACCTCCTGCAGCACTGACATGAGCACCGATATGCATGGCAGGCTTAAGTTCAGAGACAGCTGTTCGATTTGCCAGGGGCGTCGCATCTTCGTCTTTAGCCTTGGTCTTGCGTTTCTTGGTCACCTTGGCCGCTGGAGCTGGAGCCGAAGCTGCACTCTCGGCTTCTGGTTCGGCTTTTCGTTTTGTGGAAGCCTTGGTAGTTGCGACCTTTGATACAGCTACCTTTGAGACTGTTCCGTTGGCCTTCTCGACGATCTTGCTAGCGGCCGCAACGGCTTTGGCCATGGTTGGCTTGGGCATCTCGTCGTCGTCGCGATCTTCGTTATAGCTAACTGCCTGCTTTTTACGCAGAGAGGTACGGGGCATTGTTAAGCTTGAGTTGAGTTGGCCTATTGAACGATATCGATTGGTGCCAACTTGATTGATTGACAAATGATCTGTTTATTGACTTGAGTGAGAAGATCGTCGTTGGGGAATGGCCTGCAACCTGCAAGGGTGTGCACTGTGTGACGCGATCAACGCGCTTCCTCCTTGTAAAGCCATCGCGCAGTCACGTGTGATCTCTTTACATGTTCCTTCTATATTGCCGTCTTAAATAATTGAGAAAACCAACATGCATAACGATTAAAAAGATTATTGTTGAAGCCATACACTAACTGACAGCCCAAGCTTACGCATCAGCTGGCCAAGACAAATGAGATTAGAAAGCTAGCTCATAAAGCCAATCTGCTCAGCTATAAGCACCCCGTTCCATCAAGAGAGTTGAATGCAACCTTAACCCAGATATCCATACCTATATAAATTGTCCAGAACTTTTCCAACCAATACAAAAGAGAATTAACCGATGAACTCCATTTCAGCCTTGCGGTCTACTGCAAACTGATCCTTGTATGTCTCCCACAGCTTCTCGACCTCCTGAACATAGCGTTCATGGAGCTCGTCGATATCATTCTGAGCTGGCTGGGGTCCGTGAGCTCTATCAACCCGGATAGGTCGTCCCATCACGATATTGACTGGGCGGCGGTATGGCATAAGCCCGACGTCATAGTTCAGCACGCCGCGGCCATGAAGAGCTGGGAGAGTAAACTTAAAGACCTTGAGAAGGATCATCTGGATCTGGTGAACGATCGGGTGCGTCTTGGGGCTCAATTGGTCGTAAAGATCGTTCTCGCCAAATCCGATAACAGGGACAAGGTCGGCTCCAGTTCGAAGCGCCATCTTGATAAAACCCTTGCGGCTCTTCAGGATCAAACGGAGGCTGCCAGGTTGAGCTTCGAGCGACTCGCGGGCGCCTCCGACCACAATAGTGACAGCGCGGCCTTGACCGTCGTTCTTAGGCCCACCCTTGGAGAGAAGATTCCAGATCGACTCCTTTGAGACCGACTGGAGACCAAGAAGCATGATATAGTCACGGTAGAAAGGGAGGCGGAAGTTGGAGTCCAGAGTAAGCAGTGTGTTTGTGATTCCAGGGAAAAGCTCACGGAATCCAAGGGCGTTGGTGCCAAAGGCGGCAAAGGCGCCATGGGATATGATACCATGAGGATGATAGCCAAAGATGTACTTCCTATCGCTGGGGAGATCATGTGTTTTGTGCAACTTCATGGGGAAATATCCTGCAAAGAGCTTCCACAACTTCAGGCTTCGAACCCATTCTGAGCGGTATGTCAGATTTCCGTTGGTGCCAGCAGTTGATAGAGCAAGGTGGATGAGGTAAGGAATAATGATAGGCCAAGCGAGTGGGTTGGCACAAATCAACCAAAAGGCCGAAACCAACGTAGCGATGGACATGCAATGGAACAAGACGGCTGCTGTCTGCGAGCGTCTCCTCATGGGCACTCGTAGAGGCGCGAAGCGAATTCCTCTAGCGCGCCAACTGGCTGTCTTGCGATCCTGGGAATGGGCGGTGATAGGCAGCTTGGGGTAGGTCCAGTCATCACCGCCTCTGCTGTCTTTCGCATCTCGGTCTGCGACAACGTCGGCGTAACTTTTTTCAGTATCATCTCCATCTTGATTCTTGCCATCTTGGCCGTCAGCTTCGGCAGCAACAGCGGCGTAGCTTTTTGCCGAACCGTTGGAGATTCCATTGGGCGCTCCATTGGGCGCTCCATTGGACGCGCCGTTGGTTGACAGCATCAAATCATCAAAATCAGCGTTGCTGGTAGAGATGCTGGAGTCAAAATCTCTGTCTGGCATCTGAGGTCGCTCTTGACCATTCTGCGATTGTCTTGTCAGTTCATATGGCTTGATAGGTAACTGTCGCAGGAGTTGGTACGTACGGTTCCATTGGTCATATGTTGTTCTTGCCATTGCTCCGACGCAGCCGACTGGTCGTTTTCCGGGTTAGGAATTGTCGTCACCTTTTCAATTGACTCTGACGGGTGCACGCCTTTCAGATCTCATTAGCAACTCTTCAGTTAAGCGATTGATTGATGATGACGGTCCCCAGGTTCCAGGTTCGCGCTGCCGTTGAGTGACAGTCAAGCAGACCATGCGATCAGGGTTGGATATGATAAAGCGGACTTACCATTGCTGGTGGGAATGCCGCCCTCTATGTTGGACATGGTGCACAGCGTCTAATGGTTAGAACGACTACCTTTCTTATTCTGGTACAGCGTCAAGATAAAAAAGAAATATTCCGATGTGGAGGGGTAAAGAGGAAGAAGTCAGAGCTGGTAGGGGGAGGACTGAGGACTGGTTGGATACACACACACAGCCACGTCACAGACTGATATAAGAAGAGAGAAAGAAAGGAATGACGAGACGAGAAAAACGCAAAATCACAAGAAGACTCTTGAATCGGTCACTATGACACGGGCATTAAACGCCATGTTCTGGTCTTTAGGTGGACCTGGACCGCTTTCGCGTTGTGTTATGCAAAAGCTAAGCTCCAGCTGGGCTATCAGTGATGACGTCGTACCTGAGTTGCGTTATTCTGTAGGATGATTTTGACACGTGAAATCAGAAGCTGTTCCATCGCTCGGACAAGAGCTCCGCTTGTCAGGCAGGCTTTACACAGTGTATATCCACTCTTACGTTCTACTCGCTGAAACCTCAAATTCCAGTTGAGCCTCGGCATAATCAAATTGAAACTCACTTTTTCAGAACACGAATGCGTCAAGGCTAGGGTACCCCTTCGTCCAGCTGCTTAAGGTATCATTCAATCACTCGCTTACAGAGTACCCTTGACTGATTTGGACAATTCTTTGTGACCTTCAACCAGATAGATTTTCTATATACAAAGCTCTTCACTTTGCACAATCCTTTCCATCCATCCATCTATGCATGTTGATGGAGGAACGGTTGCTGCCATTGAGGCACACTATCTGAGCAAGAAGCAAAAACAATATGGTACAAGGAAGAAGAAACAAGGCAAAGTCCACAAGCCGGTCGTAATCCCGTACCCTTTCTTTTGATGTGGAGGTCCCTACCATCCACAGAGACAGACAATAATGAAGAAAAGAAAGAAAGCAGGTTCCCATGTCCCACAAACGCCTCCTTGAGCACCATGCCAAATACTTCCCAAGGCAAAAAAGAAAGAAAAGAAATAATCACGGTCGTCTCAGTATACTTTGCTTTATAACGACTAGATGTGACGACGCTTGGCCTCTCACACCTTGGCGACTGCAGCTGCCGCTGCGTCGCGCGTTTCAATCTGCTGTTTCAGGTCTGCAACCTCGTGATCAAGGGTCGAGACCTTATCTGTGAGCGCCTTGATCTTCTCCTCCAACGTCTGAACATACGCCCACACACTAGGGTCGCTCTGAGCAAACATGTTTCCGCTGTCGTTGGTAGACTGTGCGCCGCTCCCACTCCGCGTGTGAGAAAACCCGGTCGAACCTGGCGCCGCAAACTCGGGGTGCGAGAGACCAGGAAGTTTAGGTCGAGACTGTGAGTTATGCGGTGATTGCAGATCCGAGGCCCGTCGTCCAAACTGTGCTTGTTGCAGCTGTTGCGTCAAGCTGGGCGAACGTTGACGCGCCAAATTAGTGGCTTCGTGTCCCTGAACTCCAGGACTCAATGGTTTAGGGCTTTCCGTTATGCCAGTTTGGGAGTACATGTTGGCATTTGCCGCCGCAACTGACGAAATCCCAGCGTTAGCGTTGTGGCCAGCGATGTTGTTAGCCACGGGTTGTGCTGAGTTTGAGTTCGCCTGGTTTTGGTTAACATTAGGGGGGTAAAGGCCCCCAGTTCCAGGTCGTGGACCTGGAGGAGGATAAGTCCGGGCATGCGCGCCGTAGCCATCAGCTTGTGCTCCAGCAACATGCTGAGCCGTGATGCTTGGCAAGCTCTGACGTCTCAGCTCTTCTTCCTCGGGATTGTCGTACGCAAGTCCAGACATAGCTGAGTCGTCCGCTTCAGCAATACTGTTCTCTAGATCATTGTCGTCAACGAAACTGCCCATGCTAGATCGTCGTCCTGCACAGCCACCAGCACCCTTGGAGTGACGAGCAAGCGCATCGCCACGAGCGAATTTGCGATCACACTTAGGGCATACGTGAGGCTTTTCGCCAGTGTGCAATTTGCCATGTCGCTTCAAGTCATGAAGACGGCGGAAGCGCATTTGACAGTCGGTGCACACGTAAGGTTTCTCTTGACTGTGGGTCAACAAATGGCTTTTGAGATTGTGATGGCGCGTGAACTCCGTGTTGCAGTAAGGACATTTGTGCTTCTTGGAGCCCGACGAAGTAGGGGACGTCTGGCCTGGTGTGGGCATCGGGAAGCTCATGCCTCTAGTCGGAGTTTCCGTCAAGTTACCAGTGGCCTGGAGAGAGCCAGGATACGACAGCGATCCAGGTTGGTGTCTCTCTTCCTGCCCGACTACTTGTTGCGATGATTGTTGATGCTGCTGTTGGTGCGAATCAACTTTGGGTGCGTCCACTTCCATCGGAGTTGGACTTTCTGTAACGGGTACACCAACCAGGCTGTTAGTGCTTTGCGGGCTCGTCGCGCCATGTTCTTCAACTTGACTTGTCGCGGTTTGCGCCAGCGACACAGGATTCTGTGCCTTTGGTGATGGCTCCATGGCTGCAGTCGGTGCTAGCTGAGGCGCGTCAGCAGGACGGCTCATAGCCTGAACACCTCCAGACATGAGGGATGTCAGGACTCTGTGACCAGGATTATCGCTTGTGGGCGCTGGGCCTCGTGTCCCGTCGTCGTTTTCGTCGGCTTCGCGTCGTCGGCGCTCGTCTTCAAGGGCAGCCGCCGCGGTCAAAGGCGTCGGGGAAAGGCTGGACGCGAGAGCCAGGCGGGCGGACTTGGCAGGTGATCCGAGGCTCAAGAGACCCTGTGACTGCGCGGCGAGAGAGCGCGGCGATGAAGGAGACGGCGAACGAGGCCGCTTGAGTAGCCTGATAGCAGCGTCTTCTGAAGGGATGATAGCAGGAGGGGTCACCTCTGTGCGCGTTGAGGGCGGGGGGTCGATCGCGGTGAAGGCGGAGGCGTCTGATGCCATAGAGGCAACTGTAAGCCAGGTAATTGGGAAAAAATCAAAAGTGAACCGGTTCCAACATGCGATCAATTTCGAGAATTCGATGTCGCAATAGCCTTGGGCCAAAGGCACATATCGGGGCGTGATAGATTAATGTGTGGCTGGAGAACGTGGCGAGAGCTGATATTTTTTCCCCCAGGTTGAAAAGGCGAGTGAGGAAGTCAAGCCAGTTACTGAGTGGGCTGTGCGGATTTACGCAGTGGGCAGTGGGTGGCTTAGGCGAGGAATGCAAGAACAGAATTGAGGCTCGACGAACCTTCTGTAGCGTGCAGAAAGAACAGTTTAAGTTAGTTTCAAGAACAAATGTCAACTACACCGTGAGGATGGTTGATGGTAATGACGATGTAGCACCGAAGAAGTTGGTGCAAGGTAGAGAGAGGTAGGTAGACGTACTGCTGGGAGGTATGGAAGTGAACAAGGCGGCCGATGAGAGATGCGAGGCGAAGACAGGCAATAGTGAGGGCCTCTGAAAGTGGGCAAGTGGGTGATGGCGGTGGTTGATTGGTTTACTGCGCAGACGGGTTGAGCGAGTGGGGTACGTAAGAGGGAAAGAGCAGTGGACGTGTGAGTGGGCGTGTGTCAGTGGATTGTTGACAGCTGCCGGGCTGGTTCCTTCCAAAAAGGCCTGTCCTCCACTGTCTCTCAGGTGGGATCGTGCCAGAAACCTGGTCGGCAGGTACCACCCTGTCACTTACTATCGACCTTGAGCAGGTACGTACCTCTTAATTATTCTCATCCAGAAGTTCTCGGGTCCGACCATAGAGGGACGATGATATTCCAACACCAAGTTCAAGGAACAAGAGTTGCCAGCTACGGTGGGTAGTACGCAAGGTAGGTTTGGTTTGCATGGACGCAGACTGAACTCTGAAACATACAACTATAGCTGACATAGGTTCTTTCAACCAAGTACTATACACGGATAAAGAGAACGATGGACCAAATATCTTCTACTACTACTCTACAGCAGTACGATGTTTCATTTCAGGAACCCAACAAAGTACGCCAAAGACGCGCCAGCCAGTGGGATCAAAGAACAGTTGCAGCGCGTGCCTGGTTGGGAACGGAGGAGGAAACGGCGCATAGTTCACAGCCCAAAGAAAGAGTCGACGAGGGCAAAAGCGGCCAGAAGTGGGAGATGCGATTACGTTTCTGGTATGAAGCGACGGGCTAGAAACGTGATGGGGAAAGGTCTAACTGAAAATGACTGATTTTTGTTTCACGGTACTTTGACGTCAGGTACCGCTATTCCCTGCAGTCTGGTCTGGGGGGAAACATCGAAATGGTCAGCCAGTCAGCCAAGGGGCTCCATCTTTGGTCCATTGAGAGGTTGTTTTGCGGTGCGTCTGCAGTCGTGATCCTAAGGGGCAATCATTGACGGTGGTTTTATTGGCAAGCTCTCCGCACAGTCAGCCTGGCTTTGTAGAAGCTGGGTGGCGAGATACCAATCTCTCGTAGGGCAGTCTGGGGATCATATTCAACATGTCTCCGCAAGGATGGACGGGAAACGGGAAGAAGCTCAATCAGTTGAAGACCCTCCTCCCGTCGGGGCGGAAATGACGACAAGTGCTTCTGCCACCGTTCTCTCTAGCCTCCCTCTCAGGTCGACATGGGGCATGCCGGTACTTTATTGAAGAGTACATATCTAGTCTTTGATGACCCACTGACTACCTGCCTTAGGGTCCTGCAAATCGACCAGGTACTGTAAACAGGTTCCGCGGCCGAGGCGGCATGTCACTGCTATATCGCAGATTGAGAGGCGGATCGAGTGAAGTTGAATGCCAACAAACGAAAAAAAAAAAAAAAAGGTTGAGAAAACAGGTAACCGGCATTACCAACAGCGATGATAAAGGCTTGCCCGTCACCCACCCAGTCTATCCATGCCGGAGGTTATAGCATTCGATTGTCCTTTAGAAAGGCGACATGAGCCCAGAATACTGCTAACATTGATCATAGCTAGCTCCATACGCAATAGCCTTCTCGGACTTCCAAACAATCGACACCAGTGGACTGGACGAACAATTACAACAGTGTCGCTTATTGATACGCCCCAGCTGAAGGTTCATCCAAATCTGTACACTATTACTTTGTACATTTGAACCATAGGCATATATCCTGGAAGATCTGTTCAGGGCCGGGGGCAATAAAGCTGAACCAATCCTTGCTTAACTTCCCTCAGGTGAGCCAAAAGGTGGCGGTGCATTCGACCATCAGAAAATGGGCCTCAGATCCATGAACCTGGCCCGTCAAGTCGATTGTGGCACCCCCTGTGATGCTTGGCTCAGGTGTGTGAGAGACTAGGAGTTGCTGTCACTCGCTGGTTCATGATTTGATAATGGTGTGGCTGATCCTAGCAGCTCGTAGGCCCAGCCCCCTGCTCCGCCACTTCCGTCGTCACAGATAATTACCTTTTTTGTGTTCCCCCAGACGACCTTCACATCTCGTGTTCGAGAGGTTGATGATGATGAATCAAAACTTGGAAGTTTCGATGGTCCTGTTAAATCGAGATGCGCCACAGTGTACGCCACTCTTGTACAGGGTGATTGTTCTACTGTAAGTTCGATACGACAGATCCTTTATCGACAGTCAATTCTACCCCCTATCCTAATATCCTCATAAACGTATCCTGGTAGACTATCTCATATTAAACAATAAGTCAGTTACCAAGTCTAATATGACCATCTAGCGAACCATCCGCCATCAACGTGCCTCGGAAGGCTACAAATTATGCGCTGATCTTGCCAGTATATTCCCAATTCTCCAGGCTCTAGCGGCTGTTTTCACCGTCAACGTCACAGTGATCACAATCATCCCGCCCACATGTTGCTGTGGCTGTGAGACACTGGGCTTAGGTAGGTTCGGTTCACCGGAAACAATTGGGTTCGCCCGGCGCTTGTCAAAGCTCCCGGAGCTTCCTCTTCGTCTCGTCTCCCACAATTCGCAGTTTGGATATCGAGCTCCGTTTGTTGGTTTACTTGTTTGTCTCGTCCCGCGCTTATCGAGTTATGTCATGCCCTGACATTTGATCTGCTATATTGGCTGTTAGTTTACTGACTTCATCTGTGTTCGGGTTTCAACAAACTGACCCAGCATTTTGGTCTCGGCACACACCGATCTACCTAATCTATTCCACCTTGATCTAAGTGCCAATTTGCTTGGATCATCATGTCCTCCAAGGCTTCTCGTGGTTCCGTATATATACTCCGTACTCAAACTGCAGTTGCACCAAACACAGTGTCCGTAAGCAAAGTAAGATGGTCACTGTATTGCGGTCGATTGGATAGTGCCCACTTCACTTCAGCTGACAAAGTTTCGTGGATAACTGTGCCTTGCACAGCAGCCTTTTGTGCGTGTGACTTAAAGCTTCGTTGGCGATAGTTAGAGTTTAGTTGATGCGGGCGACTTCAATGGAGATGAGCCTACGCTTCGACCTACCCTGGAGGGGTCATCCTTGAATCATGAACTTCTTTCTCTGTGATATCCAATCAGCTAGCCCTGTTTCACCAAAGTACCACGGCTTGATATTGCATGCCATACTGCAGCATCTTCGGTACTGTTACACCAGCAGTCTCTCAATGACCCGAATAATCCACCGAGCAGTTACACGATCTACAACAACCAGCCTGACTGGTCCGATGATTCATTTCCATCATTATAGTATTGATAGCCGAATCACCTTGTTCTTGGTCGGTGTTTGCCAACATGTCTCAGTTCTTGATCCGTGATCTTTGCCCTCGTAGTCTAAGGCCATGATGTTATGACGGCCATAATATGACCTGTTATAACTCATGTCGAACGTGTCGAGTCAGTTTATGACTCGAATTATGGTCTGTATACTCCTGTGAAATGGAATCTGCCAATATATCGTCTCGCAGTGCTGGTGGAACGCAGGTCTGGCCGGCTTTAAGTGTTCATTCCATCAAGTACGAATCTGAGTCACTGCGGGCCGCATACTGTGGCAGCTATAACAATTATTGCTAGTACCACTCCAGTCGTAAAGACCACCTAGAGTTTCTGAGGTTCTTCCCCTTCTCCATTTCTTCTTTATGCAGGGCCGTTGTCCTGGTCGCCAGATGTTGCAAGTTGTCTTAGTTGGGATACACCATCTTGACAGCCACTTGTTAGCCTTATGGTACTGACTTACAATGGTAATCTATCTGATTCGTGTCAACATTCTTGTGACTGAGTCGTCATCTGACTAGTTGTCTGAGGGATGTACTCACTCTGTCAGTTGACTGAAGTTATTCGTTGACGGTGTTTCATACCTCGATTGATTGCTGCGATGAGCCAACATTACTGACAGGTCCTGACATTTGTAAACTGGCATCATTCTACCATTGAAGACCCAAAGATTAAAAGAGCTTTGTGAGCCATGTGTGCCTCCATCTTGGCGTTGACATAAGAGATTGGGCAGTTTTCGAGGAGTGTCAATATATGTGTCGATGTTGCGATGGATGTGTATAGGGTATACAGAAGTCGTGCGTGTGAGCGGTGATATGTAATGCAGCTTTGGAAGGATTTATAGCTAAATTGAGTTGAATCTATACAATTGCTTAGAGCGACCTTTAAATATGGATGACAGTCTTTGTCAGTATCGATCGAAGTTACAATGCGGCGTTGTTCATTGCACGTAGGAAGATATAGAGTACTCCGAAACTGACATATGTCAACCTCGAGACAGGAAGCAGATTGAGAGAAGCATATCAATTCAGGCTGTAACTTTACTAAAGATAAATACTTTTAAGATCTTGTCTATTCCATGTCAAAGCGTAACTACCCCAAGACGTATGTAATCGCTTGTCTAGACCGACCATAGGGTTGATGATTAGAAGAGAAGAAGCATAAATCATATCATCATGTCTTGCTTCGGCGTGCGATCAGAGTCAAGAGTGTAAGATATCTTCAGTAAAACCAGCATACTAAATACGTGCATAACTATATGAGACGATTGGACTTGATCTCGACTGTCATCCGGCATTGGAACATTACATTATCTCGTAGTAAGACCGTCTAGACATCGGCTGGTACAGAACGGTACATTCAAACCCTGAAGCATGTGTCAAACATGCTTTGAATGGTCTAGATTGTAGAAATCACTTGTCAAGTGCTACTAAACAACTTATCGAGAGATGGTTCGAAAAGCCTCACATCGTCAGCCCACACGGCACGAGACCTACCTACTGTACCTACTAGAGTATCCGTACTGCAGGTACCCATACACTGCAACAGATTGAAACAACGTGGCGGCGGTCAATCGCAAGCAATCTTTCCAAGAGATTATAAAATTAGATGCTGACGCGTGCTACCGAACCTCAAATATCCATCCGAGGATTGTAGTACGTATGGATGTAAGGGAGACAACGAAAAGTGGAGAGACAGAGGAAGGACACGCCCAAACCAACAACCCATTGTGCTTGTCAATTGAACAAACAATCAATTAATCATGCCTGCCTGCCTAGCCGCATACTGGAAAGCCTCTCCGAGGCTTGGGGCGGTTGTAAAAGGGGGCATCAAAGACATGTTAACACAAGGCAGGGGTGAGAATGTTCTTCTTGATCCCCCGATGCTTGAAGAGTCAGGAGAGACAAAAATAAACCGATTAAGAGCAGTTTGGGCAGTGTTGCCGACGGTAGACGATTGGATGCCAGCAGTTTGACATTTCCCTTTCCTATAGTTCTGGCTTGGCGAATACCAGATATAACACGGATAGAGTAAGCGATCATGGTCACGAACCGGCAATGCCGACTCAACCTGTCTCTGTTGCTTTGTCTTTGTCTTTGTCTGGGCGCTTGAATTCAAAAGCCGAGAATGCGGTTGATTGTTGACGGGCGAGTAAGCGTCATGAGACTAAGAATCAGAATCACTGATGCCTCAGTTTATCAATAAGCCTCATTAAACGTTGACCAATTATATCGGCGGGAGAGGTTATTGACAACGGCAATTAGAGGCAGATCGCACTAAAGGAGATCCTGCTTGTTGTTGGCGGCTATTTGTCGAGATACAGTACTGTACCCAAGTTTGTTGAAACAATTCGTTGCTGTGATTGGATTCACTTTCCCGCCTCTACTCCATCATGGTTAACGACCTACCAAAAGTGTTTGTGTAGATTCACAACAGAACTCACCGCAGCCATGTAGTAGTATGAGCACAACTGTATCGCCGGTAGCGCAAGTTAACCGAAAGCAAATGCAGCCTTTTGGCCTCCGCTAGATAATTTGGATGAACCTGGGATATTATCCAGGGACCAGCGCTTCATGGGATTCACTTCCCTGTGAAAACTGCTAATTAACTCTTGCAAACTTGTGCCGAAATGAGCCATGCAAGCAAAGACATGTTTACGGATACTCTTCCCATAAATCTGTCGATTGTGAATGATCCCACCCATAGCAACCGAAGATCAGATCTGATTCATGCTCGATCGATAGTCTAGGACGCACACATGAAAGACCGCTGAGCATAAGCCACTCGAGGACCAAGACAGGCCGGCCATCTTGGTAATCCTGGGCGAGTCGCGGTCAGACTGTGGAAAGGGGGGGTTTGTGCTCCAGGTCGGGTACGTATAGGACCCGCTACTGTACGAAGTGCCGTATCGTACTCAGCATAGTAATTGTATGTACTGTATTTGTTTAAACAAGGACCGGATGTTGCGAAAGAAACGAGAGAGTAGCGGTATAGATTGCGTCGTCGTCGTCGTCGTCGCAAGCGTTAGTTCCTCTAATTATTGCAAGGAGCCAGAGCCAAAGTTAGCAGCTGAACTGCATGATTAGTTGATTCAAGAGTCCAGAATAGTCAAGACGGAGAGCTATCTGCTCATCGCAATTTATGCCATGACGACGACAGCAACGGTGGGCAAATGAGCTGACCCAAATGACAATGCATTCATATTCACAAACAAACAAAGTCTTCAATGTGCGCTCAGCCATGCGTGGTACGTAAGGTGCATGCAACCAGTGGCGGGCCAAGGAACCAAAAGAGAGACCTTGGTTAATATTGTCTCAATTGATATCAGGAGCCGGGCATTTGTAGAGGTGATAGGGGGTTATGGACCTGTCGATCCAGGCATGGAATTGCTGGTACATCAGTAGTTACTTTGCTTTGACACAATTTCTTGGGCAAGAGCGACAAAAAACCAGATGAATGAAAGCATTGACCCTTCCTTCCTTCCCTTTGTCCTGTCCTGATCTGCCTGTTGTTAGCAGAAGATGTGACTCGTTTTGGCAGGTGTGTTTACTGCGCCTGCTTGCTGAAATTGAGATGGAAGGATTGTCCAGCAGCAATTGAACGAACGAACTGACAGGGGAGGAACACCCGACAGGACAAAACAAAACAAG
>JABKKP010000463.1:0-93843 GCA_013624355.1 Fusarium caatingaense
TGCTAGGCCTCCGTGTAGTAGCTTCCAAGCGTGGCCCGGTACTCTGGGGTGCGTTCTTGCGACCTTTCTTGGTCTTCTGAGCAGGATTGGTTCCACGCTCACCAACAGTCATAACGAGAAACTCGCATGATATGGCATCGCCTGTATAGGAGAGTTGGATAGGCTGCGTAGGAACTGAGTAGCGAGCCGAGACGTCGTTGCCTGTGATTCCGGCATGCTGAATTATGGCGCGGAAGTCCTTGACAGAGATTACAATGTGAAGCTTGTCTTCAACATCGATGTCGTCAAACTCCTCAGCCTCGACGGCGATTGATGTCTGTAGGGGTTTCTTGAGGACCGCTAACGGTGTCAGTATAACAATCTTCGTCTGCTCGGGCGATACACACCATCCTCGCTCACTGTCTTTTCGCTGAAACACGTAAAGTTGACATGGTCGCCATCGGTGTTGATGTCAAGGAATTCGATACCCGGGCCAAAGTGGTCCATCAGCTGCCGTAATGTTCGTGAAGAGATTTTCCAATGGTGAGGAGCATCCTGTTTGTTGAACTTGGCATGAACAGGAACGGCAACTTCAAAGGGGAGGCGATGTGTTGATGTCAACCCGTTACGGAAAATGAGACGTGCGATGAATCGACTTTCGATTCCTTCTCCGTCCTCGATGGCGACGTCGCATCTATCGATGAGCGTCTGTTTTTCAACATCTCTCTGTGTATCGGACGCTGTGCGGCTGCGAAACAAAGAGACCAAAGCCTAAAACCCATTAATGATGCATGATCGACAGAGGGTGAAGAGACTCACGCGGATGTAGAGAGTACAGTGGAAACGGTCATGGAATTGGCGACTCCCCTGATAGTGGTATCGTGAGAAGAACTTGGTCGTAGCAAACTTGACACTCGCATAAGCGGATTTGGAAGTATTCAGAGTGGTCAAAACGAACTATCAAGAATTTGTAAGTTGCTGGCTCAAATGAGGCTCTCCAAAATGATTGGTTGATCTTACTGAATCCTTGCGTGCCTCGAGCGAGACGTCGTCACTGAACTTGTTCAAGCAAATGAGGGCATCACGAAATGCAGCAACGCCCTCCTCACTCAAAGTGAAGCTGAGAAGCGCCATTACGCTTTATCGAATGGGGTTTTTCATAAAGATTTTATCATGATAGCTTGGCCTCGATTGTAAGAATTCAAGTCATTTTAACTTGGAGCTGTCATGCCAATGATGCCTCCGTGAACGCGTGCCTGCCTATTGTAACGGGATGTGGGTCCATTCCAGCCCCGCCAAGTCTACCCTGCACCAGACCATTAGAACATCGAAACACCAACATACCATCACGTCATCGCAGCTTCCAAGCAAATATGAAATCAAATCAGGTTAAATTAATGGAGAGAATTAATTGCTAGTCTTTTTTCCCTTATCAATTCCCAAACTCTGCAAAACCCATTCCTGTCATATCATCGTGTCAAGCCGTCGAGACTTATCTCTTTCATCTTAGGGAAGTGTGAAAGGTTGTGTTATGAATGCCAAGCCACTCCAGCTGTTTAGCTATTTAGTGACGGAAGCAGCTAAACTTTCCAAGGGAGAATCGCCAGGGACCTCGTCGGACGCCATTCTTGTCGACATGGACACTGGTGCCGAAGTGACGGCCACCAACTCCCTTTGACCAGAAAAGACCCATAATGTCGGTTTTTGGTGTTGTTTCTTAAGGTGAAAGATAGGTGATCTTAGGTGTGTGTGATCTAAGTAAATACTGTTAGCTCATGTAATGTTTCGATATGGATGTTTGCCAAGAGGGATATCTACCTTTGTAGGGCTGATGATTGATGAAGTGTAGTTGAAAGAAGCTTGTTTGTAATGAAAATAAAGTGTCGGAGGGTCGGCGATCAACTTTATACCAGATCTTGGGCGTCAATCGTAAACTTGGCAGGGACCATGAAGAGAGGCCTCTGCCATTCAGTCATTTCAGTGACATGCCGGCTGCTGTGGCGTCACTGCAATGACGTATATTAATGGCTGTGCGATCGACGCCACACCTCTTTCACAGTACATATGATTGGAGGACAAAGAATACCAGCCTTGATCCTCAACATGGATGGCAGGAAATCAGGTCTTGAACGGTTAATCTTGTCTCACTTTGTTCAAGTGAAACGTTCTGCAGCGAGGAACCGCGATGATCTTCTTCACAGCCTCCAAGATGTTGGATCTACGCGTCAACAGTTGATGATGCTGCCACACCACGATACCAGAATGCGAATGAAGGGATTGCATCGTTGTTTCTCAAACAGACGAGTTTTACGACGTCAGGGTGCCAGAAGAGTTCGCCGCCGAAATCATAAGAGACGAAATACGTTGGTAAGGTACCTAGGTACTTTATGCCAGCTTAGAGTAGAGCTTAGACTACTTTATTTTGGTAGCCTAAGCCTTAGGGAACAATTCTCCTAACGTCCACCTGGCGATTTATCAGAACATGACTTATTCAGTAGCAGGAACTAGGTTGCTTTGTCCTAAGGAAGGTCACACCAGTTCTGGCGCCCAAAGCAAGAGGCGCGCTTACAACCTCCAAAAGCTATGAGTAACCCAATTGGTTTTCATCGGAATGCCTTAGCTATGACTAGTCAAAATCGACCTTTTGTCCTGTTCTTCGACCAACACGTCAGAAAAGTGTATCCCACGAATCTGTCCCGATATTGTCGTTCACAGAACAGGAAACATATTGTCCAACTCATGACAGTCACGGCCCCGAACAGACGAACTTATACTAAAAACAACCACCACATCAAGAACAGCTAAGCATGGTTCATGGCGGTGCCAGTATACCTTTTGTGGTTACAGCACCATGCCGCTGACTTTTCCTCCTTCAGAACCCACCATCAAGGTAAAGTATACGACAAAGCAAACCGTCAAAATGGCACCTTCTAAGAACGACAACAACAAACCGCAGGGTCTTCGTCGATCCAGTCGATCAAACTTCGGCAAACTGAACCCTGTCACCTACAAGGACTATGTAGTTGGAGATGCGGCTACTCGGCCTACCCCTTTGCCCAAGCGACACCGCAATGCGAAGGGCACACCATCACCAGGTGTGGGTGACTACGAGCTGACTCTGGCTGCACCGGCAGATAAAAACGTGCCAGCCTCTGATTCCTTCCCTAGACCAAACAAAGTTGTACTGGCTCACATCCATCTGCAGGATCCTGATCCAGAAAAGCAGCCTCTTACTATCGAGTATAGCCTTCGACGAAAAGATGACTCTCTCGTCCATCAGGAACAGACGATATATGCCTCAGTTCCTATTAATTCACGGGATTTCCGCATTCCAGAACCACCTGCCCTCCTCCAGCAGGTCCAGCAAACCCCTGCCACCCCGCCGACAAGTTCTCCGACTCAGGTTCCTAACCAAGTCTCTGATGCTGGTAAAGACGCACCACCTTTTATGGACGCGGTTGACCAGCAGACTGGCCGAGAGGACATCGATACAACGGATGTGGATATGTATCTAAATCTGCCGAGCGATGAGGAGTTGGTTGAGGAGGGCACCTCTGAGGTGACCGATGACCTGAACATGGATGTCCATATGAGTGGCCTTGATGATGTCTTCGCTCAAGTTATCCAGCAGCACGGAGAAAACTCAAGTGAGAAATTCCTCCAGGATCGCTTGGCTGCTCAGCAACGATACTCCATGGACGACGGCCCGCTGGATGAATCGAACGCTGAAGTCACGGAGCCCATTATCAATCCAATGACTCTTGGACAAGGTTAGTATACTCCTGAAAGCATGCAGCTGATCTCCCCCAGCAGGTCTTGTTCTAGATGATGGCGACAGTCAATATTGGTTTCGCTACGAAGATGTGGATTAGATGGCGGTAACAGTCAGCGAGTGCCCTGAATTTTGATGGAACTATTGTTCAGTGTAGTGATAGTTAAGTACAGTACCTAAGTAAAAGAATAAAAACAACAAGTGTTGAACCAACTTGACCGTTCTCATCGAGCCTCATGGCATCGGAAAATTCCCCCCTAAAGCATAAGAGACGAAACAATTTGGTCACTTTATGCTGTCTTAGACCAGGGCTTAGGCTACTTTATTATGATAGCCTAAGCTTTAGAGGAGGTTTATACAGACACGTGCCCGGTTTAGAAGACCAAGTGATAGTTAAAATGATAGCTTAGGATTGAAAGCGCGTCCAAGGCTCGAGTTAGTCGGAATTGAGTCCCATCCATCCTGCAGTGACCAGACTCTCATGGTCCTTGCGATCACCAGCTCCTGTCCAGTAGAACAAACCACCCAGATCCAGGGCTTTGGCATATCCTGCTTTGATGGCAACTGTGCCGGGAACATCAAACGACACAAAGCCCTTGTCCCCTTCGGTGTCAACAAAAGATGCCGCCGCAACGTCTTGATCGACCTCTGCATCCGCCACCCACTCATCCGGCAAATCACAGTAATCGATCTCACCTGCGCCTTCAAAAGGATGACCTGGTGCATGTGCCTGGCCGAAGTATCTGGCGTATACCGGGATACCGAGGACGATCTTGTGACGAGGAAAGCCATTTGCAATCAAATATTCGATACCGCGCTGACACGACTTACGGAGCGTCGGGTATACCTCGTTCAGGTCCTCATTCGGAGGTAGGAGTTGTGCATGATGCCCGCACACATCTGTCCATCCTCCTGTGAAGTCATACCCCATGAGATTGAGAAAATCAAGCAACTCGGCCACTTCTGGTAAGTTGAGATGCTTGAGACAGTACTCTCCAGTTGGAAGGGCACTCGTTAGAAGGTACTGAGAAGCTGGCATGGTCTCTCGGATGGCTTGGAGGAAGAGAAGATAATCATGTCCCGCTTCGGGGGTCTGAGGATGCTCCCAGTCAACTACAATATGGTCAACCCTGTTACGGTATGCCGTTAACGTCAATTCACACTCACTGTCAACACCGTCAAATTGGTGAGTTTCACAAAATTCACTGATTTGGCATGCAAAAGTTTGTCTGGCTTCCTCGCTTGCTGCAAGGGCAGGGAACTCTTTGCTGCTGGAGCCGCCGCCGATGGAAACAAGTGTCTTGATATGCGGGTGTTCATTCTTGAGTTTGGCGATCGCTGCGAGGCAGCCTTTTTCGCCATCGACCATTTTCTCATTGTCGGCCCAATCGTCAAGGGCCTGGAAGATCAAAGTTAGCGGATGGTGTTTCTGAGAACTATTTCGATGTCACTCACTCGCAATGTGCCGTCCTCATTGACGCTGCAATAGTAAGTATCAGTACGAAGACGTGGCTCGAGTGTAGAAACTTACCCGACGAAAGCATAGAAGATGTGCGTGATGTGGGAGGTATCCAAGCATGATGGAGGGCGCTCTTTGTAGCAGCGCCACGAGGGATAGTACACGGCATTCATGTATTCAGATGACATGTTGGATGTGATGATGGAACAATGAGAAATACTGAGAAACAATGACAGGAATACAGGATATAAAAGAGAGCGAAATCGAGTATTTTAGGTATAAATGCAGGTCTCAGGTTGTACAAAGACTCAGCCCCAATGACTCCTCACTATCGAAAGTCGGTAATGATATCCAAGCAAGCCAAGGTGGTTGGGCAGGTACAGTCGAATGGTGCGATGCGATGCAGGGCCAAGGTGAGGCCAAGCTGAAGCTGAGGAAGCAGGTACTTTTATACCAGGATGCTGCATGCAGATACAGATGCAGGTTGGCCATTGGCAGGTGAGTTGCTTGGAACTCGGAAGTCGGCATTAGGAAAGACTCACTGTGAATTTAATTGCCACTGACCTAATAAAACCATGAATATATGATTATCTTGAACACTTGAACTTTGTTGATGTCTCTTTGGCGAAGTTTGTTTTTTCATGCCAGTTTTCAGCTTCAGCTCATTATTCTCCACCAAGTCATCTATTTGCTACCTAGTCTACTGCGACGATCTTATGACAACTCACATCATTGAAGGACTTCGGAACAACTCGACTTTATTGAATTAATAGCTGCCCGTTAGAAGTGCCCTGATTGTCATACACTGTCTATCCAGACCACCCGCCATTACTTATCACCAAGTGCTCCTCATTGGCACCATCTCTCAACCTCAACACCTTCAAGCTCATCGAGTATGTCTAACTGCAAACCTGGCTGCCTTGAGGCGACAACAATAGTATCAAATGTTTTCAAAACATCCCTACACCAGTCCTCGTTAGGCAGTCGATGAATCTGTGGAAATGCCTCTTGTTTAACAAGAGAATCCGCCCAACAGACATCGACTTCCCGCGAAACAGCCAGGGCTTTGACCAACTCAGCACCTGGCGAATTATCTATCTGTGACTGACCAGCCTTGAAGCCTACACCCACTACCAGTACTCGAGGTGTCCTATTCACGATTTTCTGGCGCAGCGTCTTGAGTACTCTCTGAGCTAGTCGAGAGGGCCGAGACTGCATCGCCAATGTAGCGCACTCCAATAGAGGAAAGTGGCTATTGGAAAGGAGATAGAACGGATTGACAGGAATACAATGCCCGCCTACACCAACACTAGGAGTATATGGCATATAGCCAAATGGCTTCGTTGAGGCAGCGTCGCAGACTTCATACGGATCGATGCCATGTGGGATACATGCGTCAGCCATTTCATTGGCATAAGCAATGCAAACCATCCTTTGGCAGTTCTCGTAGAGCTTCATCATTTCGGCTACTTCTGGCTTCGACACAGGGACGATCGTGTCGAATATAGTAGAGTAGACTCGGGCGATGGCATCGAGGGATCCGGGGGTGATATCATCCAAGCCTGAGATGATCTTTGGAATAGATTTAACAGGAGGTTCAACGCGTCCGGGGTCGACTCGCTATGAACGTTAGTACCAGAATACCTTATAATAGTTGATTGCATACCTCAGGAGACATTCCAGCAAAGAATCTGCGGCTCGCAGCAAGAGGACCGAGAAGTTGACGGGTCATGCCCACAGCTACAGAGCTCTCAATGACCACCGTAGACCCAGAGCGAGCCATTTCACCCACAGTCTTCAACGCCTCGCGAAGATAAGAAGAGTCAATCGTCTTATCAGGCCGTAGAAGTGTTGGGACAGAGATCAAGAAGTGTGTAGCCCTTCGAAGATCCTGTGAGTCTCGAGAGAACTGCACATTGGTGTTGTCTTTGTACTCGCCAGTGAGATCTTGAATCCTCTTTGTGGAGACATCGAAGCCAATGACTTGGTATCTCGAGGAGAACGAACTGACGAGATGTTTGCCGACATAGCCAACGCCAATTACTGCAATAATGGGTTCGTCTTGCTGGGTCACTTGAGTGAAGTGGCCCAGTGTTCGATCGATGGCAGTGTCAGAGTCTGAGGATGAGGAGCTGAGAGGAGGAGTATCAGGGTAAAAGTTAAAGCTGTTGTCCAGACGGCTCCATGAGGAGTCGAGAGGAGAAGGCAACGAGAGCCTCTTCTCTCTTAGAGGAACAAGGCTTGAGAGAGGTTTTGGGGGCATCACTTGGGCCATGCTTGGCGAGCAGTCTGTATGGTGGTTTCAACGACGAACAAAAGCACTAGTGACTTCTGATTGCAATGGTTTCGTGAAGATGGATCTGGTTATATGGCTGATTCCTCTATATGCTCCCAAAAAGCTGCGGTCCCAGATGACAGTGACTACTATGACCATGTACAAGATCGGGAGCCTGTGGTTGGTGCTCGTAGATCCATGACTTGCTTTACTCCATCAACATAATGAAGTCTTTTGCCTGACTTTGGGATGATTTTGTGGCAGTGAAGCTTTGCATTTTGCTACAAGGTGTTTGCGCAATGATATCACGAGTGTCACTCGGCTCTCTACTTTCCCACTCGGTGCACTCTCCCATTACGATGTCGCAAAAGTTCAAGACTAAGTTAGATCAAAGAACCATCATCATTACTAGTAGCTAGCTAAGCAGTACTACTCTTCATATGTCCCGATTGGGCTCCGTGTGCCCGGTTTGGTACTGATCCCCCTGGCTCCGCATTCCAGTCAAAACGCTGATCTTTCCCATGAGGGAGAAAGAGAAAGTCGATCTTCTCGATATGGAAAAGTGTATAGATGAAATGGTAACATACGCAACGGCAGCTAATGCAAGCCAAACGAGGTCAAAACATCTCACAACCTAGACGCCTCCCGACCCGAAAAGCTGGACAGATCACAGAACACATGAACGACACCGATAATGCACGGTTATTCCTCAGACATCAGTGGCTTTAGACTCTGAAACGGACCTTTTACTGCGCGGCAACTGCGATGATCGGATATCCACCAATGATTGTTTGTATGTTTGCTGCCATTCATGCTGTTCCTGTTTATGCATGTTTTCCATCGGATGATTTCTTAACGGTAACGCCTCGGAACTTCGAAAAGCACATGAGGAAACTTTTACCAGGCTTAACCCTTTGAGCCTCTGCCGTTGGCTTTTGCTGTTTATGGAAGGTTCCTGGTGGATGTCTGCTAGACAAAGGATACCGTCACCGGAAACACTCCGATCATATGCCGCGGCCACAGACATAGCAAGATCAACTTCTTGCTATCCGTTTTTATGAGGCTTTCTACTTTCCAATGAATAACTATTACGAATATCAGTAGCTGAACCGGTGATCTTCTCTCTATGCGCTATGGGGACGAACTACCGGAATACCCGAGACATGATCTTGAGAACTTGCTACATCAAGCGATAGATTCACCTACCGGACATGCTAACGTAGCGTAGGGACTATGAAAACCTCTCTGGCGATCTCAATTGGCTTATATCATCCACTCGGGCCAAACATGGAAAACTTGTTTGCCATATGCCCAACACTTTTAGACTAAGCTTACGCTTAAGAATAATCTTAGGCATACTGAGTCCTGGTATAAGCACATGTTGAATTAACATGACGAGAACTCACCAGTTGATCGAAACTCATCGGTCATACGATTTGTGCCGATTGTATGGCGTTTGGCTTGCGAGTGTAGTTGCCAGCCTGCCTATCCTTTCTCATCGAATAACGCGATGCAGAACTATCACGCGAACTAACAGGATAGACGAAGGGTTGATCACATATAAAGATGTGATATAAATGATCCCTGTTGCATTAGAGATGCTCCATACTCTAGACGCATCGGAACGACTGACACCTTGACCATGGCACCCTCTTGTTTGCCGGAAGACCTCACGGCACAGAGTCCTGCTCGATCATGCAAGTTGACTGACCGGAACTAATTGCCAAGGTCAGTGACAGCTCTGGTAGTCTTAGAACTATTGGAGCTATACTATAGCTGCTCTGTGAAGAGGTTGCATGGGTGTTCTGTTGTGTTAGGATGGACGTGCCAGATAGCTTTAGTGACTTGGTCATGCTACTTCGCACGTACTTAGCTTTACCAAGCTGTCAAAGAGGAGATGTTTTAGCGTACAAATAGGTTGAAAGGTTATGGTAAAGAAGAGGAAAAGTGCTGTTTCATTTAGTATTGCAGTAACAGAAACCGTTGAATATGGACGTTTCAACTTCCACCAAAGAACCTGACTAGATGAACTGCCGCATTCCAGCAAATCCATGAACCTGGTAGCGAAGAACCGTTGGAAAAGTTACTCTCAAATGCCGAGACGTTGAGAAACTCAACTTGATACTTACCGATCATCAATTTTATCGGTGGGGTTGTTGTAAGTCTTGGTCCCCGGAGTATAACGCCGCTCCACGCCCCCCCTCAGGACTGAGTAGCGTGACTTTGCTCAACACCGTCGATATATCAACCAAGGAACGGTTAAAGAGATCGGCAGAACTAGCTCGTGCTTGAAACGCCTGAAGCTAACGGTTATGGCCAACGTCGCGATGTATGTCGGACAACCATCGCATGTGAAGCGCCTCGATGATGGGAGTCAAAGCAAACAAAAGACTCACAGAGCGATTTTGATATGGAGAACAAGACTCATACATCGAGATGATCGACTACAGTGGAGGAGCTATTGGCTTGTGATAGCGTCAAAGTGACCGTGACGACCCAGCAAGCTAACTGCTTGACTGTACCGAGGTCGGACCTGTAAGAGAAAGAGCACGGGGGTCACTGCATCATTGAGACTGGCAGATCGAATATACGATGTTTAACTTATGCTTAATACTAACTTAGTATAACTCCTCTGTTGCTGTTGATATCTGTCTATCCTCTACTGCCAACTCCTGAACTCTCTCCATTAGTTCCCAAGAGGCATCTCTCCCTTGTTAGACTCGCACAATGGAAGCTTCACACATCACAGACCCTGGTCGTAACACCAGGAAGGATGTAAGCTATCGTCTCCTTCTAATGATGAATACACTGACAAGCTACAGAAACAACCCTGGCGAGGTCCAGTTCTACAGAGAGGAAAGGGCACTCCTCCACCACCTTCGTTCTTCTCCAGGGGAGCAAACAGCAAATTTGTATTCAAGGACATCGATGGCCATTATCATGATCTGAATTTGGGTGAAATCCTACAGAGAACCAGTTTCGACGACACCAGATCCTCTGATGAGAGTCTTGGTCCTTCAGTATTCACTGCATCTCCCTCATACAAATCCTCATTTGCCCAGACTCCCATTGCGTCCCTGAACTCGTTCTATCCGCACAGCAAGCCTGGAAGCCCTTCTATATCAGGATCCTCTCACAATGGTCATCTCATCGTTCCTCGGACAAGGCTTCCAGACCCGGTAGCTCGGCGACGAGATAGCGGTTCACTGTATAGTGTGGAGGATATCTCCATTGAGGCTCACAAATATGCTGCCACTGCAACTCAGACTTCACCTCGAAACTCTATCTTGAAGCAAAGTGCTGCTGATCCTACCCCCAAAGTTGAGATCGACTCTGAGTCGCAGAATCTGGATGAGTACTTGGGAAAGTACGGCCAGAGAAAAGTGACTCGGCACAAATGGATCATGACGGGTTTCTTGGTTTCTGTCAAGTAAGTATCCTCATACTATCGCACCCAAAGGATGGGATTCTAACATGATACAGTTTCATGTTCATCTTCGCCTCTTGGTGGTGGCCTCGATATTATTACGTCTATATCCCATTCATCTCATTCCCGTTGGTCCTCAACTGCATCATGATCGCCTCAATCATCTGCTTCACTCTCAGGAACCTCATCAAGGCTGAGAAGACAATTGAGCCGGATCACATTGAGAACCTAGTAATGATTATGCCTTGTTACAATGAGACCCTCGAAGAATGCACCAAGTCGCTTGACTCTCTTGTCAACCAAGTCGGTATCGATAACCACAAGAGAGGCATCATGGTTATCTGCGATGGACGTGTTCGTGGACCTGGCATGGAGAAAACAACAGCCCAGTACCTCAAGGAAGACATATTTGTTGGAAAGATCCATTCTGAGAAGATTCGTGGTGCATACAGAGCTTGGGACGGCCAAGCCATGGATGTTGACATCTCATGGGGCTACTACAAGGGTGTGCCATTCTACTGCATTATCAAGGAACAGAACCAGGGCAAACGTGATAGTCTCATTGTTGTCCGTTCATTCCTGTACAAGTTCAACATCCGAAACACCAACCCAACAACCATCTTCTCATCTCGGTTTCTGCTCTCGATGACAGACTGGCTCACTCAAGAAGTCAAAGTCAACGAAGTCGATCATCTGATTGGCATGGATGCAGACACTGTATTCGATGAAACCTGCATTTCCGAACTTCTAAAGGAGTCTAAGTATCCGAATACTGTGGGAGTTTGCGGTTATGTTGCAGTTGACTTCAGTGGAGGCAATTGGAACTTGTGGTCTATCTATCAGAACGCCGAGTATACGATTGCTCAGGGACTGAGACGACTGCATCAATCCATTGCTACTAAGAAGGTTTCTTGTTTACCTGGATGTTGTCAGTTGCTCAAGATATGTGACATGACATGCGGCGACAAGGTCCTTATTGAGCAGTTTGGATACTATCCCAGGCCTTTGGACGGCATGATCAAACGCATTCGAGCCACTGCATCTGAAGATCGAAACCATATATGTCAACTCCTTACCACTTTTCCCGAAGCACAAACTCGGCAGGCTTTGCGAGCGAGGGCTTATACCGATGTCCCTCATTCTTGGAGTGTCTTCCTCTCTCAACGTCGCCGTTGGACACTTGGAGCTACAAGTAACGATTTGTTGCTATTCACGGCGCGGCATTGCCAATGGTGGGAACGTATACTGGCTTTCTCAAACGTTCTTACCTGGTGTCTCAATGTCTTCGTTATTGCCTCTATTGGTTGCATGATCGTGGCCTTCATGCATCAGCCGTGGTGGATCATCATGGCATTTGCAGGAATCATGATCATTCCTCTCATATACTACGTTATTATGGCAGTTTGGCTCCCTCAGTCAATGCTGGAGAGATTTCAGTATCTGCTTGGTCTCTTCATATTCGTTGTTCTAGGACCATTCTTGAACATTGCAGTCATGGTGTTTGCAGTCTTTAATATGGATAGTTTTGGCTGGGGCAAGACTAGAAAGGTTGTCACCGAAACTCCAGAGGAACAGGTACAGGAGAAACAAAAGATCGCGGATGCAGGTAGTGGCTCTAGTTCTTCACAGGTTAATGCGAGGGAGGAGGTGGCTACAGGCGTACTGGTCATGAAGCCAGCGATAGTATACGTGCCTGCCACTACACAGCACAAGTAGTCTGGATACAGATATCACTTTCACACACCTTAGACCAGATAACTTTAAGCAGAATAAGCCTACGTTTACATTCGAAGTTCTGACCCAGGAACCTGCATCATCGTGCCTCAACTAGTGGTCTGCTGTCTTACCCGTCAACCTGACGAAACACTCCGTCCCATCCACATGTTCACGCCCCCTGCCGATCTGTTTCTCTCCGCTTACTCGAATTTAGCGGCTCAGTTGAAAAGTTCCATCACATCGAAGTACAGTCGTTAGCGCTTCGTGTAAAATCCTGGCGTTTACGTTTCACATAGCCCAAAGCCTGTGTCCATCGCGCTAAGCAACGGGAGTGGCACTTTTAGAAACTCGATCGAAACATGTCGATCATGCATTTCAATAGGAAAGGTTACTTGGGAAACCAGGAACCGGTCCGCCTGGTGCCAGACGCCATCAGTAAGTTCTGTCCCAGTCGTAGTTTCCTTCTTGCGCACGTCCTGATGTCGATCTCGTATACCCTTTGGACTGCCTCGATGAATGCTCAACGGCCTAGTGACCGGGATCACTCGGTCTGGACGCTCAATTGGGAACCCCGTGGTTGTCGATCAGTGTTGTGAGTTCCAGATATGGATGGTTGACCACCTCTACGATCACAATCATCACATCTAGCAGCGAGCGCCATACTGTATCGAGAAACATTTGACGGCTTTTCCTTGGTATTTTATCTGTATAGTAAGATCTAGTGGGTCAGAAGATGTTGGGAACATCAAGGCACTATCACATTTGCCTGGTGCTAAGGTGGTCCGAGGTCGGACTGGACGCCGTCCTCGTCATGACCTGCTCATTTTGATAAAGCAATATTCACGAACGTGATTTACGGCGTTAAGGCTTTAAAGTAACCAGTAGCTCATGCTTGGAGACCGGCCAAGCAGGTAGCGTCCGTACATATATTTATCACTTCCAGCCTACTATCTGCTGATCCTTACTTCAACCACCAAGGACACTTCTCTTCCCTACTGCAAGAACATTATTCCTTACGATGAAGACTTTGTCTTTTCTTCTCCTGTCTGCTCTGTCCAACGTGGTATTTGCTGATGGTTTCGTGGCAAGACGCCAGGGGGCAGAGTTTAACTTGCATGTTCGTCATGACGACGATACTTTAGATCATCCTGCAAGGCTCTCTAAGAGAGCTTCTTGCGGCAAGGATGCTGGCTCTTGTCCCAAGGGACAATGTTGTTCTGAGTCCGGCAACTGTGGCACTACTTCTGCATATTGCACTTCACCACAATGCCAGATGGCCTACAGCAATGGCAACTGTGATGGCAGGTAAGTGATGTTCTAACCATATAGCTACGAAGCTATACTCACCATCTATTAGTAAGAAGCCCAAGGGAGAGACTACAGCGAACATTCCCAGATCAACTTCTGGCAAAGCCCCATATAGTAAGTACAGGAGGTTAATTCCTTAGTCGCCGGTTCTAATGCAGGTCTAGATATCTACATCACCAACTGCACCAATCCTGGGACTGTTGCCCTCACTTTCGATGATGGCCCTTACAAGTATACTGGTCAGGTTCTAGACGTCCTCAAGAAGAACAACATCAAAGCGACTTTCTTCATCACAGGCAACAATCTAGGCAAGGGTCAGATCGATGATCCTTCCACACCCTGGCCCAAGATCCTCCGTCGTATGCATTCTGAAGGCCATCAGCTCGCCTCTCATAGCTGGTCACATGAGGATCTCTCAGCTGCATCAGACGAGCTCCGTAAACAACAGATCATCTACAACGAGATGGCTTTCCGCAATGTCCTTGGTTTCTTCCCCAAATATTTGCGTCCTCCTTACGGAACTTGCACGCGGGTTTCTGGTTGTCTTGACTATGTGACCAAGCTTGGTTACCACGTCGTGAACTGGAACCTTGATACCAAGGACTACCTGAATGACTCCCCGGTCAAGATCCAAACTAGCAAAAACACTTTCTCAGACGGTGTGTCTACTAATTCAAAGTCACATAGCTATATCGAGTTGAGTCATGATACACATGAGCAGACAGCCTACAACTTGACGGCTTTCATGATCAAAACTCTTAAGGCTAGAGGTTACCGTGCTGTCCCTGTCGGAGAGTGTCTTGGAGATGCCCCAGAGAATTGGTATGTCGATGCCAAGGGTACAAAGTCCGGTACGTCCAAACTCCGAGAAAGGGACGACTATAGTGAGTGATTGCGACTTCCTGTGAACTGATTACTGATCTTTTTCTGAACAGAGCCTTCGCCATACTACCCTCCACCTCCCCCTTCTCCTTCAGGGGTAACCAGAGATGGTACTTGTGGTGCCAAGAACGGTCTCAAGTGCAAGGGATCTAAATGGGGAGACTGCTGTTCCTACAACAACTTCTGGTAAGTCAACAGTATTGGTGCCCCTATCATAGAAGATACGACTAACATCTATTCTCTTAGTGGTTCAACATCAGCCTACTGTGACGGCGGATGTCAATCCCAGTATGGAAAGTGCAAGAAGTTGAAGGCCAGCGACCCGCTCATTGTCTCGGATAATGGACTCTGCGGTGAGAAGTATCACCAGACATGCAAGGGCTCTCGTTACGGCAACTGCTGCTCCAAGAATGGCAATTGGTAAGTTCCGCGTGGTCTCTCTCTTGCATTATCTTCATACTAATAGTATCTCTAGTGGTAAGACGAGCGCATACTGTGGAAGCGGGTGTCAGAGTGGCTTCGGACAGTGTTCCTATTCATGAGGAGCCGGCATATGTCGTTTAGGTTAGTATCTGGGTCTAGAAGCCATCATATAGGGCTATCGATTATGGCTTTAGGATTAATGGTTGGTTTGGACATCTATGGATCTTACGCAGGGGTCAGACTGCTTTCATTCAGAACTTCTCTTTGCCTTGGGGCAGACTCCAAGAATCTCTATACAAGACTAATACAATCATTTCTCAAGTTCATTGTAACGCAGAAGTTTGATCATACTGTCGATCCCTATTGTTGCCTTGTACAACAACTCGGGTGGGTATCCGAGGAGTTACAGAAGAGGGCTCAATTCTCAGTTCAGTCGCGCCAAACAGACACGGCTCAGGTATTGAGTCGTAGTCATAGGATTTGTTTTGTGATTGTGAGTTCTCATACAGATCGTATTCAAGCATGTCACCGTAAGAGACCAAACCAAAGATGGTAAGCTTCATCCACGGCAAACACTTCAGCCTTGTTCTTGTCAGCACAGCCAAAAAGCAAATCCCTTTTTGTTCAGTGACGTGACACCCTTGGATGTCAACAACGGACAACTCCGTCCCTTTGTCGTTGATGCCAGGGTCTTTGACCTCCTCCAAATCTTTTCTGCCGACGCCACAACTTCGCCAATGTCCTTGTGACAGGACTCGGCGCACAAACAGGCCGGAGGATTGTTACTATTACAGAATCTTGGTATTGTCAATCGTGGAAGCTTGAGGTACAGCGGATCTAGCCAGCCACGCGGCAGAAATGCATGTAGCCGCTGTATCGTTTTTGCTTACGGGAAAGTTGCCTCTTTTGTTATTGAAGATGAATACGTATAGCGGCTCTATGCATGTTTATCATCAACACTTCATATCGGCTCGGAAGTATAGCCGCGGAGAATGAAAGATGAAAATAGAGCTTGTTTGGCCTCATGCAGACAGACAGACGGACAGACACATTCACTGATTGTCGTCATGTTTGGCTCTAACTCAAAGACTCGACCATGTGGCAGACGTTGTGACAACCCAAACCAACAGAAATGACATCGACAGGTACATCTTGGCAACGCCTGCGAAGATTCTCTTAGCTCTCCCCATGCAGTTTGTTCGTCAAGCCCGGATCCTTTCAGCCGCAAGTATCAGCCAACAGCTCTTACTTGCACCAATCAGTTTGCCTGCAACTTGACACAATTGTCGAAGACCCGGGGGGTTGTTTGTCAGAGTCCTTGTCTGTAAGTGGTCGAGACAACGTCAAAGCGCTCTCAATTTGTTCTTGACAGCGGTGTATGTACCGATTTTCATCTGGTTCTCATATCGGTACTTTATGACAGAATAAGCGCCGCCGCTTGTGCAGGAGCGAAGCACGTCAGATTATCTTGTGATTCATGTTGGTGATAGATCTTGAGATAGTATACTGACGAATGGTAAGTGAACATATCAGAGAGTCTACTTGAACTGTAAGGTCAATTTCATTGAGACAACCAACAATCATTATTAAACGAGGCCGCTACTGATATGACACGGAAGAATCTAACTGAATGAAGTTCTGGCCGCATTGCCATGTCCGAAGCGATGGTGTTGGTGGAAGTGTTGATATTCTCATGCGCAAATATAGCTTCACAATCAACACTCCCCAAAGGAGTACAAGATTAGTCTGTGACTCATTTCTTGATTGAGATTCTGTATCACTTTGCATGCAGTCTATGCGTAAGACATTGGGGTCCCAAGATAGACAGAAGTGTCACCCTAACTCATCTAAGCTGCTGAAGATATCCTCATAAAGATAAACACAATTATTCCCAAGCTTTACTGACTGTTCAAAACAAAATCAATCATTGTTGGTCACTTGGTGCAAACCTTCATCTTACGCAGCCTATTATCACTGTAGTTGTAGTGTACAGCCTTACTCATTTGGTTACTTGGCGTCTATGCTTTGGTGGTACTACTAACTTAACTCAGCTCCCTTGTCTAAGCGCAGGGACCTCACAATGTGTATCAGAACAAAGGAGAGATCGCAATGTTCCTGGATCTTGCCTGGATCTGGATCTTGATTTCTTTCCGTCGTGCATTCGATTCGACCCCCGTGCTTCTCGTACCCTTCCATGTACCTGTATTTTTTCCAGTGTCACACAACCGTTTGCCTGCAGCACTACACCAACACCATACGCCTCCATCTAGGTTCTGGACCTCCAAATGTCTGAACCAACAGCTTCTTTCTCTTCTCAGCTAAACTTGTTCCTTGATAGTTCGTCATTGTCCTTGTCAGCTTCGGGTCCGAGTTGGATACCATAAAAAGCAACTTCCCATGACACCCTCTCGCTTCGCAGACCGTCTGATGTTGTCTGCCTCAATACCAAATGCGTGGGGTCGGTGTGAGCTACAATTGACCAGGGAGAAGCTGTTTGCTTCGACGAACAAGGACATGCCATGTCATGTACCCATTGTACAGTGTGTGAGGCGTCAACGGTCATTCATGTCCACAAACGCCCCTCGAGGCATGCCACATGGAAACCTGCGTTGAAGGGAGGTCCAAGCTTCAATAGCCCTGGTCAGTTAGGTAGTAATTGCATGTTACAACAACTCCGAATTGGGACGGCTAACGACATGGCATCAATGTCGATCAACTACATACCGTAAAGACAAAATCAGAGGGTCGGCAAGACTCAATCAAGACGTGGGCACTGGTGCTTTGCATTAAGAAATGCTAATCTGTTCGAATCCCAGTAGAAAACCATAGGCCAGCCTGTAGATATACACGGTATAGTACAACACAGTAGACCATACACATTCCAGCGATTTGCTCGCAGCTTCTCGAAAATTTGTACACACTTGGATGATATGTCCTTGGTCTCTGAAAAGACTCTTCGAGAACTCGCACAGCTCTATTTTCCGCAAAAGAGCCTTGGGGCCCAACCGATGCCCGCGATCAAAAACCGTACCTTCAGTCTGTTGAATAGAGACAGGAATGGTGAAATGAATAAAGAAAAAATAAGATCAAAATAGACGAAACAATCCTTTGCGCGCAACTTCATGAAGGGGTAGTAATAATCTCACAGAACCCTCAACTTTGTAGGCTCTTTTCCCTGAACGCCCCGAACTATCCCGTAGTTTGTCATTAATAATAACCCCGAGAACCACAAAGACCGGGAGACTTATAGCAAGCCGTTCCGCTGTGTACCGCTTTTGTTAACAATTTGATGTTCTTACTCCGAAATAAGGAAAGGCGGCTTCCACGATGGGCATTGAAACACCATCTCCGTCACTGCCGTCAGAGAGGATCTTGATGTTGGTGGAAACCGTCACTTTTAAAGTCGACGTTCCCGTCAAAGGTCATGTTACCATTAAAGTCAATGTCCTCGTTGAAACCAGCATTGGCACTCCCATCAGAGGTCGTGATGGTGCGGTTGTCGTCAGCGTTCGCGGGTCTCTGGCCATCATCCTACATGACTGTCGAAGCCAGAAGGCGCTGTTCGACATCATCCATGCCCATACCATCCATGCGAGGACCTTCCATTCCTTGAAGTCTTTGCTCAATTGCCTGGAATCGCGGTTCGTAGCCTCCAGCTCGCGCCTCTAGATTCTCCATGCGCTTTTCGATGTGATCAAGACGTTGTTCGATGCGCATTAGACCCTGAGCCATGTCGTGGCTTAGGCGGTCAAGCTTGTTTGTGAAGGATCGGATAGATGTTGCGAGCGGCGCGTTCTCTTGACCAGGCGTACCAGCAGGCACTCGTGGTTCATGATTGTGACGTCCCTCTTGAATAGCAAAGCGCCATTGGTTTCCAAGCTGGACTTCGCAGACAGCTTTGGCACGAAAGGGACAATCGATCTTGCGCGTAGAGGGGTTGCGCTTCTTAGCAGTGCTGTTATACTTGACACCACCGCGGTCGCAAACAAGATCGTAACGTGTGGGCTTGCCGTCGCGGTAGTTAGAAGCGCGCAACTTGACGATGCCATAGCCCTGGTCCTTGGCCACGCGCTGTACTGAAGCCATCAAATCATCGAAGGTCCTAAATATCCCTTCTGGTGGGGGTAATAGCGCTGGAGGTGGTGTATTCGTCGTCATGGTGAGTGATTGAGCCAGGGTGACGGTTGTAACGGGTAGTTTGGGGAAAGTGGGGGAAGGCAAAGAGTTTGCCCAAGAAACGGTTTCTTTGAGGTATAAGAGGTCTAAAAGGAGAGGCGCAAAGATGATATCGCGTATAAACGAGATGTGCTGCTGTTGGTTGTGGTCGCGGTGCAAGTGTGGATGTATGCAAGAGGCTGGGCTGTGAGGACTTTTCCAATCCGCACTGTCGAACAAGTATGGAAACTAACAAGGTTTAGTGTTGATCCGGTCCGGGCAAGACGGCCCAGTATGAAGCCAAGCCTGCACAAGGGCGGGGCACTAGATGCAAGCTGGGAATACTGGGTTAGAGGTAGTGTACGTACCTGGCCTGGAGCTTCTTTTCGCGTGTCAAGAGGGCAGTTGCAGGTGAGGTAACAAGCAAGCTTTCGGTGATGGGGAAGGTATCCGAGGTACAGTACAGGACCTGACTGCAGAGGATTGTTTTTGGGGGGTGTGATTGACGACGCGGGTATGGTACGGTAGGTAAAGTACTGTAATGGGATAGAGACGGAAGCTCGTGGAGCTTTAATCAATCAATGATCGATCAAGTACTGTAAGCGGGTGGCAGAGAGTGGGTTACATGCGAATGCAATGAAGGAGTGAAGAATTGTGATGGAATTCGATGCGATGTGGTTGTCTTGTACTGATATAAATCAAGTTCTGAAGGAAGGGGTGTGAAGCTTCACGGCTGGCAAGGACTACCTACTCCCATCCCATGCCAAGCACGTGATAGACTGAATGAAGCGTTTGGGTTGGTAGAGAGACAGACATCTTTGCTCGTAGTGGTAGGCAACGGGCGGACGCAGCGATGCGGGCTTTGTGGAAGTGAGGAGGACCGCAAATCGTTTCAGAGATATTGGATGGGTTGGTTGATTGATTGATAGAAGTCTTCATTCCTATGTCAGTCAGTGATGCGTTGCGTTTCGTTTTCCATCACTTAACAAAGAACAAACGTCAGTCACAGCTAGTCATCGACACGGTGCGGGCTCATCTTCCCCAAACCCAAACAAGCTCGCTAGGTCCAGTTCCACTCCCCAGTGTTTTGGTTCCTGTTCCCGTTCCTGTTCCTGGTTCCTGGGCCCTTGCTTTATCAATTGAGGCTTCCAAAACGACATCCAAATATCGCAATATTGGCTTTCTCATTCTCGTCTCACTTAACCCGCTGCCTAAACTCAATAACAAAACGTTCAAACACAGTAGGTAACTCTAACCCTCTGAATGCGGCGGTATAAGTAGTACCATCGGTCAAAGCTTCTTCCCATCCCCCTTAAAACTTGCCCCCACGTCACGCAAGGCAAAGACGACAGCCCAGGACAAACGAGACACTCAACTCCTGTACTGTACCTATGTATATACCACGACCATATGCGTCTACGTCTTGACTTCTAGAACAATTCCCTGCATCAACAGAGTCAACAAGCACTGACCATTCAGACTTCCGTATCCATCCCGGAATAAAAATAGAGCCTTGTCCACTTTTGCTTGTCCGATCTTTTCCCAATCCTCCACAAAAGACTCTCATTTGCCCATCGGACTACGGCCGGCCACGGCCTCGTGTTGCCCATCAACCCCTTCAAGCCCCCGGAGACTCTACATACGTTTGAACGGGCATACTACCCCATTCGCAACTATGAACCAGCAGCCTGCCGCCCAGAATCAGCACCAGGCGCCGGCTCAGGCGTCAAATGCCGCCGGGCAGGATGTCTGGGATGAGCAGCAACTCGAGGAAGCCATGAAACGGCTCAAGCTACTGCATATCAAGGTAACGTCGTTTTCCAACACGGGTTGAAAGATCCAGGTGTGCTAATCGGGCTCCTATCTCAGGTTCGACGTCTAAATGACACCATTCCCAAGATGATCAAACCGCTTGTGCAGAAGCAGCCTTCACGTAGGTCACACAATCTGTCCTTGCTCTGAAACATCTTGAACTAACGCATTTCCTATCTATAGCCGATGTCATGTTTGCTGCTTTCATGAACTCGGTCAATGAAGCGCAAGCCAACATCAAAGAAGTCACAGATTTAATGCGTGATGAGAAAAGCCGTGAGGTGTTTGCCCAGGCTAAAAAGAGAAGAGCAGAGGAGCCGGAAGGTATTGAGAGCTGGGAATACTACGACCATCCAGATTGGTTCAAAGAGTGATGCATCGGATCTACTTATGATGCGGCGTTTGTGAGTTCTACTTGGGATCGGTTTTGTTGGTGTTCTTCTATGGTTGGGTCATATCTTTTCTTCATGGGCTGGTGCGTTTTTGCAAAATTGGGTAATACAGGTACTGTTGAGACTAGATTTTCGTTATCTTTGTTACCTTGATCAACCTCAAGGCTGTAATTTATGATCTTATATTGGCCACTGGACAAGAGGCACGGTTATTACTCGCTTCCCACTATTTTAGCAGCCAATCCCGAAGGTTTTCAATACTCGAAGTTGAGCCTCAAGATGGAGACTGTGGCTGTGATTCAACCCTGCAAGTCGATCAACAACGCATTCTGAGAGCAGATATCTGTAGGCGGTATTTATGAAAGATGAGGTATGTTCCGTCGTAGAAGGACCCTGCTTTTCACCCAAATCCGTACTAAGGGATAAGATGGTAGAATCACTAGTTTGAGGATCAGCTCTGAGTAACGTTTGACCTCGAGATGCACCACAAATAGGGTCATCAGACAAAACAGAAAAAAAGCCTAGGTGCTTTAATAACGGCAAACTGACTTGAGAAATAGTATTATACGGATCATTATCGTTTTCAATATTCCTTTCCGAGTAATTCTACAAGTTGTTTCAATACTGCTAAACAGAAAAGGTTTAGTGACCCACCAGCCACAGCTTCCCTCCGCTTGTCGAGGTCACGTGGCTCAAGGCCCTGAGGAAAGTGCCACCCACCAAAAAAATTCCCAAATTATCCACGATCCAGAGAGTCAACTCTTCGCCCAGCCGTCACCACCAAATTTTCCACGTCGACAACTCCAACCGCCGCAAAGATGGTCAACATGCGCGTTCAGTACCGCCGACGCAACGGGCAAGTACTCGCCTTTGCTCGCTCGAAATCGAATCGACGAGCTGTATATCTTAGCCCGAGGCCATATAACTAACAATTTGTCGCACAGCTACAACACCACCTCCAACCGAACCCGAGTCATCAAGACTCCCGGTGGTGATATCCGTCTGCTTCACATCAAGAAGCGAGGCACCGTCCCCAAGTGCGGTGACTGCGGCTCCAAGCTCTCTGGCGTAAGTGCCTCTCGAAAACGATGGGAATTTTGTGCAGTGTGATGCGGGACAACAAGACGAATACGAGACATAGGCATTGGGTGGCATGGACCGAACGATCAAGATACAACACCGCCGACGAAAGGATGCATACGTTATGGTGATCCTGCATCACATTGGACGACTTGTCAAAACCAGCCCGCGATTGTTGTCCCGTTTCATCACCGCAGAAAATTCTCGACATTCGTTCGAAAGCCTGGAACTAACTCATATCTCTTATAGATCCCCGCTCTCCGACCCCGCGAGTACTCTCAGATCTCCAAGCCCAAGAAGACCGTCCAGCGTGCCTACGGTGGTTCTCGATGCGGTAACTGCGTCCGTGACCGCATTGTCCGAGCTTTCCTCATTGAGGAGCAGAAGATCGTCAAGAAGGTGTTGAAGGAGCAGGAGCAGAGCCAGAAGAAGAAATAAATGCAATCCTAGTCGGATTTGGCTTTCTGCGTGGGAATGGCAAGGACCTCTGGGGATCTGGTCCATTGCTTTGGTGTTCATTAGGCAAAAAGGGACTGAATGCATGATACATCGGGCCGCGGCCAGAATGGACGGCCCTCTGCTGTCTTAGGACTGCTACTATCCTCTTGGTGACTTGAATGACAAAAGAACATCAAGCTGGCGTGGACTGCTACCATTTGCACGCGTGATGAAATTCTGTGGGCTGGTCAATATGTGTGCCCCCAACGCATGTTGGCGTGATGTGAATTAAAAGATACTGGCGCCTGATGGTCAAAATATACAAGCCTGAAATTTTCCATATTCGCACCTAATGTTTATCGATGATCTTTTTCGAAATGATATCCATATTTGCCGCGGTTAAAGTGTATGGGCATAGACTACCTACAATTCCAACATCATGACGTGCGGGACCTCGAAAAAATACCCGTTCCCCACGTAGCTTCATATCTCTATGACCTAGACTATCCCAGCTTCAACATCCAAACTCTGAGCCAGCTCTCACGCGCGCATTCTACCTTGTTATTCACACAACAAATACTTTCTAATTGCTACAAAATCATGGCGTCACGAAGCCTCGTCCCCTCGTGCAGCGCGCGACGTGCTGTGCGCCAGGCTCTTACCCAGGCTCCTCGACCTAGCCCTCGTTCCTCGATCGCAGCGTTCAGAACCACAGCGTCACAAGTACAGTCTCCTCTGCAAGCCTCTATTCGAGACCGCCGGTTCTTTCATGTAGTCCCTAGTAGGAGAAAGGACCAACAGCCGCCCGCGCAACCTCCTCCGACCGATTTTGGCGAACTCGACGTGCTCGGCAACACTCCAGCCCCTTCAACCTCGGTCGACGTGTGCATGTACGATGGTTTTGGGCTCAACAGTGGCATTACGATTACGGGCGGTAATGGTGTTCTGTTGATCGATGGAGAAGTGTTCAAGTGGCGCCCATGGGAGGCCAAGGGCTCCATGAACCTCGTCAACAAGAAAGGACAATTCGAGCTCCCACCTAATGCATTTGCGCTCTTTGACCTTCTATACCCTCGACCTGGTGGGTGGATTCAACGTTTCTGCTTTTCTTATGGGCAGACAGCGACGCTTCCAAAAGTACTTGTGCTAACAGAGTTACAGATCTTCTGATTATTGGAGTCGGCCCATCAATCATGCCATTAGCTCCCGACACGAGACGAGTCATATCTGAGCTCGGCATGCGAATCGAAATTCTAGATACAAGGAATGCGGCAGCGCAATTCAACCTGCTGGCTACAGAGCGAGGTGTATCAAACGTGGCAGCTGCTTTAATACCAATTGGATGGCAGGACGGAGTTGGAGCGAAATAAGAGCATAGCGAGAATACATTATGACAGTGATGTTGTACACATTTGCTTGTAAGATTATAGCCTAGGCAAGGTCAATTCTTTGACTTGTATGTACTATTTAGATGTTAATGTGACGAATATGGACTATCTTGGACTCATTTACCTGCCCACGGAACACCCTGGCCATATGAAAACAACATGCTTGGGTCAAGACAACTGTAGCATCGCAACTAATGGGTGAGCTATCGACCAGCAGAAATGTTGGTTTGTCTCTTATCCTCCGATTGTCTGTTTTCGCTTCTCTGGCAGTGAGCTCTTGGATCTGTGACCAAAACGCATTTCGATCACTGTAGGGTAACAAGCCGTCGACAGAAGCATGTCTAACAATCCGTAGTGAATGTCAGTATCATTGAACACTTGACACCTCGTGTATTCCAATAAATATTCTATTATGTCTCAGGCTTTCAGTTCTGTTACATCTAAGTTTTGTTGTTTGTATTGGAAGGCCATCACGGGCAAGCGACATGTACACAGACAGACAGTTGATCGCTGTTGCATCTGTTTATCTACAAGGTCAGGCAGGCCCACATGGAAATTCACTTCAGTGGACTTCTCCAATGATGATCTCGTTCCTTCCCCAATGCAGTATTGAACCCTCCAATTGGCTACTGCGACTGCCTGAACCACCTGGGCAGGAGGTAACTGTAGCAGAAAACTCAAGACCTAAGCCTGCCTGTTTGACGAAAACAAGCGTTCTAGTGGCACCTCTAAAGCTGGAAGGAATGACCAAGTTATTTCGTCACATGGGCTAATAGAATCGAGTTTTCTGCGACCCCAAGACCAAGGCACTGAAGCCCAATCTCACAATTCATCATCCAAACTTTCATGACCAAGTGAGTTAGGACCACATCTATTTCACGTTGTATCGTGTAATTCATCTGACATTTCAGTGAGACATTGCTATGCAGACCGCACCAGAATTTGATCAAGATTGGTCACGGCAATAAAAGAGACGCGAACTTGTGTTACTCTTGCGCCGTATTGGTGACTCAACAACTGCAGTCTCTGAATCTCGATCAAACTCCAACACACTTCCATACATCGATACAGGCCCCTCAGGGTGCCAGGTGAATTATCCGTCGGAAACATAAAAGACTAGACAACTTGGTCACCTTGTGTTGGGCCAAAACAGCATTTGGACTATTTTATTTCGACAGCATAAGCCTTAGACGACGGCCTTTTGCGACACAGAAACTCATAACAACGCTACTATACAAAATATCGCTTGAGCTCCCGATACTGACGACTCCACGTCATGGCTGCTCCTGCTCCTGCACAGGAAGTGGACGTCCAGGATCTTGTCGACTCCACTGACCCTCATCTCACGGACCCTCCCCTTCTGAAGGATCACTCAGAATTCAAATCTTACAAGAGTCGTGGGTTCGAATATTCTGGCATTCGTGTCTTCTACCGACAACATGCCAAAGCTGACCAACTACCCAAACCCCCGTTGCCTCTTTTGGTGTTCTTGCATGGTTTGGGTGGCTCTGTTGCTCAGTTTCACTCTTTGTTGAGTAGTCTTAAAGATGAGGCCCCTTGTCTGGCAATCGACTACCCCGGATGCGGCCGGTCTGAGTTCTCGGTCACCGATTGGGAAGCGTACACAACAGAAGCTCTGGTCGACCTCTTGGACATCATAATCAATGATTACCGGGACAAAGATGCGGGTCAGCGCGTGATTCTGATCGGCCATAGCATGGGCACTGCTTTGTCTGCGAGACTGGCCAATGCTAAGCTTTCACGCAGCAGTACCATTTCGCAATACGTGGTGGGATTGGTAGCCATTTGCCCCGTAGCAGAGCCTTTCAATGAGCGGCACACACAGTTAGCAAGGAGGGCCTTGTGGATTCCAGATTGGTTGCTCAACTTATGGCGAGCTTGGGATGGTTGGGGTGGCTCCGAAAGTGCAAGCGTGAAGCGTTTCGTTGGTGAGAGTGCCGATGAAGCCACTCGAAAACTACAGTATCGCTTCAACAGGCAAAGCCGTACACCGGTCTGGAGGCGTATGGCCAACGGCGCGCTACCAGTCTACAACAATGGCTTGCCCACAGGCGGTATCCCAACTCTGGACACTTGGGCAGGGCTGGATATCCCCGTGTTCCTAATAGCTGGCGAGAAAGACAACGTTGTCTCGCCAAAAGAAGCCGATAAGATCGTGAAAGTCTTGGGCTCCGAAAGGACATCTTCAGCATCGGAAGGCGAGGGCGAGACGCACGATGCCACTGCTGAAGCTGCTGCTTCTGCTGATACTTCAACACGATCAAACGGCCATCGCCCTCAAACTATTGAGGAAATCACAGAAGACGACTTCACAAAGGTCAAAGACCCAAGCATTGTGACACCCCCTGAGGGTGGCAGTCCTACTGATCCTTCCACTCCGAACGAGAACATGACCGAGACTAAGCTGCCTCCACAACCGGATCACCCTAAGAAGGTTGTTCGGTCTGTCATAATGCCCGCTCCTGCAACACATGCTGTGTTGTATACGCCTTGTTCGGTTCGAGCTGTCGCCGGCTTGATTTCCGAATTCCTTGCTACGAATGTCACAGAAAGACTATCTCTTGCCTGGCAATTGCAATACCTTTCCCGTGAAGGAAAATGGGACGTCAAAAACCTCAACAAGTGGAAATCCGTCAATCCCGTATCTGACCCGATTGGACCTGCGGGGAAGCCGGTTTTCCGCGCCCTCAAAACACTCCGTGAAGCGGATGATGTGCATTGTCCACAGGAATTTGTTGCAAAATGGGGCTCTATCGTGAAAGATGTTATTGACATCTCAAAAGATCAGCCTGTGTACGACCCTCGTGGGCTCGACAGGGCTGGTATACATTACCATAAGTTTCCGACCGTCTCAAAGATCCCACCGCTACCAAATGAGGTCGAGGCTTTCATTAAGCTAGTTGATGAGCTCCGCGAGAAGCAAGCTGAGCGAGCCGTCACAGAGGAATGGGAAGATCCAGAGACCTGCGTCATTGGAGTCCACTGTCATTATGGCTTCAACCGTACGGGATACTTTATTGTGTGTTATCTCGTTGAGCGGTGTGGATTTGATGTTGAAGAAGCTATCAAGACATTTGCCGAAGCGAGGCCTAATGGGATTCGTCATTCACACTTCAAGGATAGACTTTATATGCGCTATAGCGTCTGAAAGCGCTGCTGGCTAAAGTATTTTATCGCCTCAGTGGACAATTCTTCTCTTACTCACCCGACAGGTACGATACGAGTACTATGAACATCGAAATGCTTTGGTTTTGTTTATCGAACAAACTGCAGTTAGCGTAGTCTTTGCTTTACCACGTGTTGCAGAGGAAGCGTTTAGAATTGGAAGAAGTACATATCAATACATAATTTCATGCTTGACTCTTTTGTACTGGTACATCTGAGTATGCTATTCTATCTCGTACTGTCCACCTCTTTCATGAACCATAAATTGTCCAAACCGTAAGTTAATTGTCGTAAAGCCCGTTAGTTCTCAATGGCATGGTACTTGTTTCCAAGAGACCACACCTCATCCAGCGCCTCCATACCTGTATCCTGAACAGCGGCCTTGCCCATCTTATCCTGCAATTCCGAAGTGATGGCGTCGACGTCAACCTCAAGGTACTCGCGCAGATACTTACCAACGTCGGTGTTCTCCACGTTGCCGCGGAGGTTCTCTGTTCGGGGTCCACCAGAGCTGTAGATGTTGACGTCAACAGCGGTATGGCCGTGAGTGCTCCAGCCGATATGGGCGCGAAGGGAGATGAGGGCCGAGAAGAGAACGAGCGCGTTCTCGGGATTCTCAGCAATCGCAGTGATTTCCTTGTCGGAGGCATTGGAGATTCCAAGACCGCGGACAATAAGTTCATCGTTGATGTACTTCTTAAGCTTCTCCATGTTTTTCTTGGCCCCAGATTCGGAGACGAGATGGGCATTGAGCTTTGCATGGAGCCACTCAGCTGAGGCAGTCGCGTTGGCAAGGACCTTGGGGAACCAGTTGTAAACAGGGAGGTGGCCAGGTTCCTGAATCGCGGTAGCCAGACCGCCTGTTTCATGATCGCTGGTTGCGACGAGGACAGTCTCAGTCTTGCTCTGCTTGATGAAATCGAGAACGGCTCGGAAAGTCTTGTCGTACTCAAGAACTTCGTGGACCTGAGCGGCAGGATCGTTGATGTGACCAGCATGGTCAATTCGACTGCCCTCAATCATGATGAAGAAGCCCTTATCACTCTTCTCAGTAGCTTTCTCGAGGGCGCGAAGAGCAGTCTTGGCCATCTCGCTCAGCGAAGGGTAGACATCGTTGTGGTTTCGGCGGTCAATCTCAAAGGGAATATCCGTTGGCGCAAACAGTCCGAGGAAAGGCAGCTTCACGTTGTTGCCACCCTTCAGAGCGTCGAAACCGGCGCGATCATCAGTGTAAGTCCAGTTGTGCTTCTCCTTTGCGATCTTAACGACATCCGTGTCGTCAGCTCGGCAGCTGCCCTCTGCGCTCTTGGGCAGGTAATTGCAGCGACCACCGCCAAGCATGAGATCAACTGTTCGACCGAGGACGCCCTCTCCAATTTGCTGAAGAGCGATTTCATCTTCCATTTCACGAAGCACAACATGCGAGTTGAAGCAAGCCGGAGTGGCATCCTAAGTAGTCACCATTAGCTTCGCCATCCCTAACTCATGAACTTCTGACATTGTTCGTACCTCAATCTTGGTAGTCACAACAAGACCAGTGTGATACCCAGCACGCTTGGCAGCCTCCAAAACGGTTCCGCAAGGATCGTGGTTTGGTAGAGTAGAAATGGCACCGTTGTAGGTCTTCTTGCCGCAGGAGAAGGCGGTGGCACCAGCAGCACTATCTGTGACGAGGGAGCTGTTGGAGCGAGTTCGGCTCGTTCCCCAGAAATGCTTGTCCAGTGTAAGGGTATCGCCAAAATGAAGGTCTTCCACATGTTGTCGGTAGCTGCGCGTCAAAGATAAGGAAGCAGGACCCATGCCATCTGACACCATGAAGACAAGATTTCGCTTCGTAGCAGGCGTGTTGTGGTCATGCTTGGTCTGCTGCTCATGCTGAGTCCAGATGGCAACAACAATAACAGCCGCAGTAGCGATCAAAGCCCAAGCAAACAGACCAAGCTCACGGAGGCGCGAATTTCGGACGGCCTTGCTTTCGGCGTGGGAGCGGTCGTGGCCGGAGCCGGAGCCGGATAAGAGAGGATCGCTTTCGTTGGCCTGAGGAGAAGACATTGTTAGCTACCTCAGAATTGGAGGGATGACAAGTGCTGAGTTGAGGGAAGAAGAAGAGAAGGGAGACAAACCATTGTATCTGGCCGCGTAAGAAAGGAGCGTTGTGCAAGGTTGAAGAAGGCCAAATGGTTGGAAGGCGACTAAGACATTGTCGCACATGCGACACGGGTTGTTAGAGCTGCACGCGGGGAGCTCTAGCTGTGACTTGGAAAGCTACAATGCAGGGGGGCTAGCGTTCCATTATCAGTGGAGCCTGTGACATCAGTAGTTTTTGTGGGTGGAGCGGTAAAAGAAGCCGTTTGTTCGTTGTTAATCAATTATTCAAGATAAGAACCAATAATGATAAGTTGCCTTGACCACGGGAACGTAATTCTGAGACGTATGCAGAGATCACAAGATGCGGCTTCTGCTCGGGTTCCTTAATCCGCATCTAAGATCTTCACGTGGATAAGCGCCAACTTCAAACGGTGAACCCTCTTTAACGTCTAATGACTCGCGTTCCCAAACCCATCGCTGCGTTCATTCATCCTTTTGTGTCTATGATATCCATGGAGACGTAGTAGAAACAGCTGGAGGCAATACCCGCATCGCACGTTTCAACAGGCTGCGATGATTCCCGATAAGCTGTTCGATACGGTAATTCGAACAGTACTTTGAAACAACAAGCCCAGTCAACGTTTCTTTCTATCACAATTGCTTTGACTACGGCCATGGCGACTTATCAGGCTTATCACTAAGAAATCGCTTCACCAAACTCTCCTATTTATGGAAGGTCAAGCGGCCAAGTTGCAAGACACTGACCAAAGTAGATTCATCCCCATATGCTCATAAAAGCTCACTTCAAATGAACGGGCACGATGGAGCCAATGGCTGCTGGAATAAGAGTGACAGCTTGGTGTCACAGGGGAGTTTGTGATTCTTCCGGCATGCCTGGAGCAACCCATCTGCACGTTGCTTTTCGGAACGAGTGATGACGGCTGTCAAACCAGTTCGCTAGGAAAGAACTGCTACACACAGGCTAGGGGCTAACTGACAATGGATCATCAGGGGGGAGGAGATGCGCAAACTCTTTATACAGTCGGCGAAGTCGCTGGCCCAGTGTCTGAGACCAGACATCGACAACAAACGACCCTTCGCGCTTTCAAAAGAGATAGGATATTGACCATGATATGTCCTGATCATACGCAGCCAATTCGTCTTGAACCTGCATCGAAGCTCCGACCAGTACAATCGTTATGCTTCTCGTTCTTTGGAATCGCTCATGCTACTCAAAGAGCGAACGAAACATACCAAACAACTCAAGACGCAAATCAAGATCTGAAATGCCCATATGTGTGGCTACGTTCTATTCCTAAACCTTTGCGGATGTTTTGGGGAGCTTCTGTTCGACACGGCTTGCCCCCTGATATACCAAGAGATCGACCGCATCAACGATGCGGAGGCATGGACAGCGGACACGATCAATGAACTGCCCTTCGATGTTCCGGATTGTTGCGTTCCTGGATGGCACAACACGTGGATTATCCCGAGCTATGGAGTTTGCTGCCCTCAATGGTGGTTTAACTGTCCTTCTGTCACAGTACCTGGCTACCCACAGTTTTGCAACACCGAGGAGGGAGGAAGTTGAACTAGACGATATTGTACGATAAGGACGGCGAAGTAGAGAAGACCAGCGCAAGCTGAAATGGATGGGCATTATGGCTGTAACATTATTGCAGGCAAGGGTAATGGCGGCGCATAGGGGATGTTGATTTAATTTTTAATGTGTACTGTCTAGGTATACCAGGTTCAATCGCAGTGGTTTCTAATCCTTGGGCTCTCAAGCTTAGCTGTTGCAACAACCTGGAGATGCCATCACTGGAAGGGGGGTTGCCCAAAGCTGACGTCGAGGTTGCTTTGATCGTATAGCTTTCTGAAAAGAGAAATGTGCATTTCCATCGCTCACGTAGTAACAGATTCTGCCAGAACCAGACACATACCCTATTACTTCGTTCCAAGAGGGTCAAGTCAGACCGAAGATGCACCTTGTGATCCCGAGTACCAGGAGTAACGGAGTTCAAAGAGAGAAAGAATCGTATTCTAGTTAAGCTGCCATACTAGAGTAAATTGATAGTAGGATGATGATGGGGTCATTGTAGCCGTGATATTTCATGTTTTGATATACTCTATGTAAGTAGAATAAACATGAATGCAATAAAAGAGTCATGCCTTGCTTGACAACCTCGTCACACAAATTAGGACGCTAAGATTTCTGTATAGATAGTTGTATGACCTCTATATGCGGTGCAACAATGCTGTGCCAAAAGTCCCGGCCCTCTCCAAGCACTCTGGCTGGTTATTGTTCATGATGTTGTATTTCTTGATGGTCTGTAAAGTAGCAATTGCTAAGTCTTCGTCTTGGCTGCATAGTCTGTGCCGAGGCGGGATAAATGTGGATATGAAGCTTGTTATGAAAGCTTAGCCAAAAGAGGATGAGACTGCCCATCGACGATTGGGCGTGGGGTTTTCGCGTGCCTTTGTCCGAGAATGACATCGCCAGAATGTCATGGTATGAATGGTCGAGAACATCTTTTCCCCCTAATGACGGGTAATCGGCTTCAGCTTTATGACTCCTCACTCATAATGCGCCAATAAAGCTTGCGACTCACTGGATTTATTGGTTGCTTTTGTTTCATGCCAGTGAAAGCCCCTTATCCCTAATCCTTCTACGGTTACCGATGCCACTTTCACTTTCGGATAACGGTACTGGTGCTTACGGCTTTCTTCCATTCCCCTGCGTCTGCGTCGCGAAATGCATCCTTGAATTTATTTTTGTTCGAGGCCCGTATCTTTTAGCTCCAACACCAAAGTTCCGTCTTTGCATCCGACCTCAGCTGAGCTGATGGGTTATTCTCAGCGCCAAACTTATTTTCTCCGTCTTTACTCAATAGTATAAAGAAACTCCTTAGTTTTCCCCTCCCACCTGTGTATCGAACTATTCCTCCAATGTCGACTTCAAGAGACTTCGCTATCCCAGCGGAGCAGGACTCCTCAATGGACAACGACATAGAGCAAGAAGGCCGCCAGAGCCAATCCTCTAATACCAATACCTCTGACGAGAAGGCCGAGCAACATGTCCGCTATAACCTCACCCTCAACACGCAGAATCTTTCCCCACCCCCGGCCGAGCCTATACGACCAGTACGATCCGATACCGAAATACATCGCGAGATGAACTTTTCCCCGTCAATATTGCGTCGCCGAATCAGTCGCGCTCCGACGTTTAAGACGGTCGATGACTTCGATGAGTTCGAGACGTTTGGCGATCGCCCCGGCTGGCAACCTGGTTCCGAACCCGGTTACGACCCTAAGCTCCCCGATGGAGGACATGCTTCCATGCCTGCACTTCAAGCCCAATGTGAAATCTCCGTAATTGACTTTTCACAAGACGGTATGGTCAAGCGCCACTTCGATAATGCGAGTTTCATAGCCTTCTTGGACCAACCAAAGGAAGAATGGGCAAGGTGTCGATGGATAAACGTCAATGGGCTTAGCTGGGATGTCATTCAGGCGATTGGTAACAAAAAGGGCCTGCATAAGCTGGCGCTGGAGGATTTGATGCAGCTTCGAAACCGAACAAAGGCTGACTGGTACCCAAATCATGCCTTTATCGTCTTGACTCTGCAAAAACTTGTCCACTTGGTCGACGATGAGGACGACTCAACTGATACGAGCAGCACATACTCTTCAAAGACCCTTGGCGCGCTAAGAGGATCTATGAGGCAACTCTGGAAAAGTCGCCAGACAGCAGACACCGAGAAGAATGTATTTGAGAGTAACTTGCGGGCTCCGGACCTCACCTCGGATCTGCAGGAAACAGGCATGATACGGACGTTACAGCGATATCATGCTTCTGGAAATGAAGCACGAACAGAGTTTATGGAAAGCCACTCCTCTCTCGCGCCTTACCAAATGGCCGTGGCAGCAGAACAAGTCTCCATCTTTTTGACGTCAGACAACACCGTTATTTCCTTCTTCGAGGTCTCAGCCGGCGACATCGAGCGGCCGATCGTGACCCGTCTCAGTACCCCTGGCACAATTCTTCGCGAGTCCAACGATGCGTCTCTGTTGTGTCAAGGTATAATCGACGCCATCATTGATCTCGCCATCCCTTTGACGGCTATCTATACAGATATTATTTCAGATATCGAGTTGGACGTCCTCACATCTCCGAATATCAGTCAGAGTAAAAAGCTGTACCTCTGCATCAGCGAGATCAACAAGATGCTCAGTTTTCTGAACCCAATTGACAATGTGGTCAATGTCCTTCGCGATCACAAGACTTCCATGACCCACGAGAATGCCATGCAGGTACTTGAGAACCCGTCGTCTGGTGTCATAGTTACGCCCATGACGCATACCTATCTTGGTGACGTTCTAGATCACTGCATAATGATTACAGAGGCTCTCCAGCAGCTCAAACAATCATCCGATAACCTCATCAACTTGATTTTCAACACTATCGCAGCTCACCAAAACGAGTCAATGAAGCAGCTTACTACAGTCACCATTATCTTCTTGCCATTGACGTTCATTACTGGTTTCTTTGGACAGAATTTTGCTGAGGAGGGATTTCCTGAAATCCACCATGGTATCTGGTATTTGTAAGTGTGCTTCTCATCTATTTCGAACCAAAAAGCTAACCACTCCCAGCTGGGCTTGCGCTGTTCCAACTGTTGTGTTCACAATCTTGATTATCTCTCGAGAGGCGATCTATAATTGGCTCATTAAGCTTGTGCAGAGAAGACACATCCTGACGTTGAGGAAAAAGAAGCAGAGGTCCAAGAATCAGAAGATAAAGCTAAAGATATGATTGGCTGTGGCGTGCATAGGAGGGACGATCGAAGCATTTGGTTTTAATGATACCCGAATTGGAGACTGGATTAGGGGCAATATTATCGACAGAAAGGTTCCATGTTTAAGTGTAGCGCTTATGAACAGTTTCTACTAATCGTTTGTATAAACCTAGAGGTTAGTAGTTTGTTGCCAAAGGATGACCGTAGTCAGGAAACGCTAGAAACAAAAGAACAATGTATTCAGTTGTTCAAGCAGCAGCACACCCATCCTCGCTTCTGATCACATCCGTCTTCATGCTTGCATGCTCCAGGAGCATAACAATCTTTTATTTCTTGACTTTGGATTGTTCTTGTTTGCTGGGGCCGTGAGCCTAGGTGATGATGGGCCAGCAGTTTGTGCCTAGGTATCTGCCCGGTGAATGTGCCCAACTGCCGGCTTCAGCACAATTCGTTTTTCGAGGACCAAACAAGAATCAGAGACATAAGTCACTTACTTACAGGATTTCAACAAGATACCCATTACTGTCGTGCAGTTTTTGCGTTAAAAGAGGCCAAGTGCTTACATAAGGATCTTGAATTCCGTTACTGTACAAGCTTGGGCCCCTGGAGCCTACAGGCAGCAACCACTACTGCCCCATTTGAAGCTTCACGCCCAGAATATGCTTACAACGTTCATCTGCTCACAGCCCGAACCGGGAATTTAAAATGATCAATCTCCCGACCTGAGAGTAGAATCTACACATTCTCTACATCCGTTTCTATCTTGCGCTTCTCGAATTAAGGCAATTTCCAGACCAACATTGTCTGTGGCGCATCGAGGCGGTACAGCTGGCTGCAGGTGGTTTACACCAGAAAGTAAACAAAGCAACATGTCGCAAGCCGACGACGCCAAGCATGAAGACGATATACAATATGGCTCTATGGGAGTAACCCGTGAAGAGTTGGAGGAAAAGTCAGTAATCGTCAAACATCCCAACATCAGTACTGACCGCAGTAAAGGTATCCAAATCGTCCAAGGAACCACTCAAAGACGCTCGTGTTCTCTGAGCTCTTTCGGGAAGTCTTCAACCCGCTCAACGAGAACAAGAAACAGAATGCCACTGGCTCAGGTCCAAAAAAGGCTTTCCGCGGTGTCAACAAGCTCTCCCCCCATGAACAGCGGCGGCACATCATTGAGCGCTTCATCATTCGATGGCGGAAAGAAGTTGGTCCCGATTTCTACCCTGCTCTGCGTCTGATTCTCCCTGACAAGGATCGCGATCGTGGAGTTTATGGTCTCAAAGAGAACACCATCGGAAAGTTGCTCGTTAAGCTTATGAAAATCGATAAGAACTCCGAAGATGGTTACAACCTTCTGCATTGGAAGCTACCTGGCCAAACTATGGCATCTCGATTAGCCGGTGATTTTGCTGGACGCTGTTTTGAGGTCATCTCGAAGCGACCGATGCGGACTCAGGTCGGCAATATGACGATTGCCGAGGTGAATGAGCAGCTCGACAAGCTTGCGGCTTCAACAGGAGAAATGGAAAACCTACGTGTTTTTGAGACTTTTTACAATCGCATGAATGCAGAAGAGCTTATGTGGCTTATACGAATCGTGCTGAAGCAGATGAAAGTTGGCGCTACAGAGAAGACCTTTTTGGATCTTTGGCATCCCGACGGTGATGCTTTGTTCAGCGTATCGTCAAGTCTGAGACGTGTTTGCTGGGAACTCTGGAACCCAGAAACTCGCCTTGAACAAGATGAGGCAGGCGTCGCTCTGATGCAATGTTTCCAGCCCCAGCTTGCCCAATTTCAGATGCCTGCGTCTTTTCAAAAGATGATTGAGCTCCTCCGACCGACCGAAGAGGACCCCGAGTTCTGGATCGAGGAAAAGCTTGACGGCGAGCGTATGCAGGTGCATATGGTCCAGGACAAGAGCCATCCAGGTGGCAGAAAATTTTGTTTCTGGTCACGAAAGGCAAAAGATTACACATATCTTTACGGCGATGGCCTTCATGATGAGAACTCAAGTCTGACTAGACACCTCAAAAATGCGTTCGCCTCGGGTGTGAAGAATCTGATTCTCGATGGAGAGATGATTACGTGGGATATGGGTGTTGACAAGATAGTGCCTTTCGGCACCCTCAAGACTGCCGCGATCTCGGAGCAGCAAAACAAGTCGGACACAGACTCAGCCGGCCACCGTCCCTTGTTTCGAGTCTTCGACATCCTCTACCTCAACAATAAGCCCTTAACACAATACACTTTACGAGATCGACACCGAGCTCTAGAGAAAGCAATAAAGCCTGTGCATCGACGACTCGAAATACACAGCTACACCAGTGCAACAAATGCCGACGCTATCGAGCCTCTTCTTCGCGAGGTTGTTGCCAATGCTTCCGAAGGCCTTGTTTTGAAGAACCCGCGGTCCATGTACCGTCTCAACAGTCGAAATGACGACTGGCTGAAAGTCAAGCCCGAATATATGTCCGAATTTGGAGAGTCTCTCGATTGTGTCATCATTGGTGGCTTTTACGGCACAGGTAAACGTGGTGGCGCTCTGTCGAGCTTCCTATGTGGACTTCGTGTCACGCAGAATCATATACAAGCTGGTGCAAATCCTGAAAAGTGCTTTAGTTTCTTCAAAGTAGGAGGCGGTTTCCGCGGAGAGGACTATGCAGAGATTCGACATCGGACAGAAGGAAAATGGATTGAGTGGGACAACAGGAGTCCGCCCTCGGAGTACATTGAACTGGGAGGAGGTGAGTCCAGGCAATATGAGCGCCCGGATGTTTGGATCCGACCCAAGGATTCTGTTGTGATATCCGTCAAGGCGGCCAGTGTAGGACCTTCGGATCAGTTTGCTCGTGGCTTTACTCTGCGATTCCCGCGATTTAGGCGTCTTCGATTGGACCGAAGCTGGAATACTGCTTTATCGCTTGAAGAGTTTCAAGAGTTGAAACAGCGTGTTGACGAAGAGTCGAAGGAAAAAGCGATGACGGTGGAGGACAGGAAGCGGCGCAACCCCAAACGAATCAAGAGGGAACTCACCATCGCCGGAGAGGATACAACAGCTGCCGAGTTGACGGGGGAGACGACAGAATTATTCGATGGGCTGGAGTTTTGTGTTCTTTCCGAGGCACTCAAACCCTACAAAAAGACAAAAACTCAGCTCGAAGCTATCATTAAGGAGAACGGCGGTACCGTCTCTCAACGAGCGGTGCCTGGCACCAATATGGTTCTTATTGCCGACAAAAAGGTGGTCAAGGTAGCAAGTCTTATCAAAGAGGGAAACGTAAATATTATCCGCCCGAAATGGCTTAGAGATTGCCTCGAGCAGGACTTGGGCGCGTTTCTTTTGCCGTTCGAGCATTCACATTTATTCCATGCCACGGATGCGTTGCAAAGAGCGGCGAACGACAACACAGATCAGTTCGGCGACAGCTACGTGCGCGATCTGTCTATCGAAGAGTTGAGAGAAGTTATGAATGATATGCCAAAAATTGAGGATGGCATAATTTTCGACAAGGATGGGTTCGTACAGCAGCTTGAGGAGCATGGAAAAGACTTGGGAAACTTGAGAAGTTTAACATTTCGACGTTGCATGGTGCTATTCCATGCGGTGGAAGCTGGTGACAAAAAGGTCTCGAGATTAAAGCATCTCGTCAAGTACGGCGGAGGAAGTGTCACAGACGACGCCAACGACTTGTCCATATCACACGTGGTGATTCAGGGGGATGACCCAATGCAAGTGGGCGAGGCGGCTGATATGATACGCAAGGAGTTGAGCTCTAGGCGTGTACAGCCGCGAGTTGTGACAGGACACTGGGTCGACGAATGCTGGAAGGAGAGCACATTACTTAACGAGGAACGATTTGTGGTCCCTTGAGAATGATGGGGTATATAGCAAATGTATTCTACCTAGCCTTTATCTTTATGCAATTGTGAACAACGCCATCGAAAGCGAACTTGTCGACACGTACTCATTTACCAATGGTCAAGAATAGTCTGTCACCAACATCTCCCAAACCGGGCTTGAGCATACCATCACTGGTCAGCTCATTGTCCACTGCGGCGATCCAAACCTCACATCCCTCAGGCCACTCAGCCGCAACTCTTTGAACACCTTCATTAGCTCCAATGACAGAGAGGACAAGAATTCGCTTTGCGCCCCATTCACGAAGTGTCTGGATAGCGGCAGCACAAGTTCCACCAGTTGCAATAACGGGGTCGACCAGGATAGCGAGACTGCTGGCACCTTCGCTGGAGGATTGCTGAGGAAGGTTGTTGTAATACTCGACAGGGTCGAGAGTTGAAGGCTCGCGATACATGCCCAGGTGGTGTACCGGGACGGCATTAGGGAGCATCGTTTGCACAGCTGGGAAAGTCAGTCTGGAGATCTCATAGAGAGCAGGTTAAACGTACCGTCAACCATGCCAAGGCCTGATCGCAAGATAGGAACTAAGCACATAGTGCTTGGGTGAACTGTGGTGGACTTGAACTGAAAGCCTAGAGGTGTCTCATCCTTGGTATTGTTAACGGAGTTCTGCGTGGATAGTCTCATCACATTTCATACCTGAGATCCTTCTGTAGCTTCCAAAGATGAAGCAAGAGCCTCACAAGAGACAATCAGAGAAATCTCATGAATCAATGATTTGACCTCTCTAGGGCTAATGGACTTTGAGCGAAGCTGGCTCAACTTGGCCCTGAGACAGGGGTGCTGAGAGACATGAACGTTGGACGGTAAAGAAGCCATTGTATGTATCTTGATTCAGAAAATGTACGATGTCGTTCACAATGAGGAGTCTACGAGGAAACGATTAAGCACCAGAGATTAGATGCTGGGACGAAGCCAAGGAGAGGAAGAAAGAGAAGAGAGAAAGATAGTAAGAGGAGAGAAAGAAGATGGGAGGGGGTTTTGTATTCGAGGAAGAGGGAGCTTGGCCTTAGGGAGAGACACGTCAAGGATAACACAACATAGCACAGCACAGGCACAGGCATTAGTAGGCACAGTCCAATACCTCTTTATCAGCATATCTTGTACTACATGGACTCTTGCCGTGACGGTCTAAGAGAGATCACAAGGACGGCGGGGTAGACGGGAGCTTACCTGGAGCTAGGCCTGCTAGGTACCTACAGCGGATGCCCGGAGGAGGGCGGGGTGCGATAAGATAAGCGGTGAGCTCCGTTTTGTTGATTGAGGGACCTGAAAGACAGCCCGGACAAGACAAGAACAGGGCTGTTATCGAAACGCGGTGAGACTCAACATCCATCCACATATCACTTTCGATTGTTGGCCTTGCTTAGGCACCAATTCAACACTATTGGACTGAGCAGAAGCTGTCGCCTCGTTCTCTCTATCAATTGTGGCTTGTTATCTCCTTCTTATAGACCCTTGTTCTCCTCCACATTCAAAACTCCACTGTCCCGCAGCATATCAGAAGAATTGACCGTCCCGTCATAAGCATAAGAGACGAAATAGTTTAGTCATCTTTCGCCAGTTCAGAGAGGCTTTTAGGCTACTTTATTTTGATAGCCTAGGCCTTGGACCACCTAGACTATCTCAAAATACAGGACGCCTCCACTGCCACCGAAATAAACACGCCAGTACCAAATTCCAAAGTGGTTGTTGCTCGGGATGTTTCTTTCCTCGCGATATGCCGTCATATCCGGCAGATCTAGCCTCAAACCATAACTTTTGACAGCCAGCTATAGCGTTAATATCAACTATGACCGAACATCATCTCCGAGACAATGATTCTATACCACCAATTGTGCCGCCGCAGCACGTCTAGATGAAATACAGCGACAAAAACGCGACATGGCCAGCAATCTCCCCGACCAAAACCGGCGCTCGAGTGCTGGAGCCTACAATACGCCAGAAGCCCACGCTGAGAACAACAATGGCAAGGGACGACCGACATGTGATGAATACCCCAACAACGATGTTGTGGATGGCTCAGTTCAGTCGCCACCACAGTCAAAGCGATGCGACTCAGGCGCCTACAATGTGCCCCAAGACTATAGCGATCTGAACGAGACAAGATCTGTTCCTGCGCTCGAGACTCTGTCGCCAGAACCAACTCATGAGCAATCAAGAAGGCAAAGCAACGCAGTCCGCCATGGGCCTAGGGACCAAGAACCGGAGTCTCTATCACGAGAGACAGAACCGAAAAAGACATCAAAGCTGCTCACTGGGCTATATACGCACTCATATCTCGTGCTTTTCGCCATTCTCGGAACGTTGGCACGGTTAGGGTTGACAGCGTTGACGCGCTACAGCGGCACTCCCGTTATTTTCAACACCATCTGGGCGAACTTTACTGGAAGTCTGGTTATGGGATTTCTTGCCGAGGACCGAAAGCTTTTTCTCAACGAGTGGGGGACTCCGACATATGACGATGCTATTAAGCGTACCAAGCAGAAGCGCGGCGAAGGTGAGGTCGGATCTGGCTCAAGTCAACAGAAGGAGGTCGACCTAGAGGCTGCGAAAAGGGCACATTTAGCGACGAAGAAAACGATTCCTCTTTACATAGGACTGGCGACAGGCTTCTGCGGAAGCTTCACTACGTTTTCGAGTTTCGTCAGAGATATATTCTTGGCATTGTCTAACGAGTTGACGACACCTGGTTGGCCAGAATCACCAACAAGTCGCAACGGAGGGTATTCTTTCATGGCCATGTTGGCTGTTATCATCACCACGGTCTCACTATCATTATCTGGCTTATTTGTGGGAAGCCATCTGGCTGTTGGTCTTGAGCGCATCACCCCTTCAGTCTCCTTTTCGCTGAGTCGGCGTGTGTTAGATCCGTTGGGCGTGCTCCTTGGCTGGGGCTGCTGGCTCGGGGCTATATTGCTCGCTATCTTCCCACCTCACGAGGCCTGGCGAGGTCAAGCAATTTTCGCCCTGGTATTTGCACCGCTCGGTTGTCTTCTACGTTTTTACCTATCCCTTCACCTCAACGGGAAGATGGCGACGTTCCCTGTCGGAACCTTCTCTGCCAATGTGCTCGGTACGGCAGTGCTAGGCATGGCGTGGGATCTTGCCCACGTGCCCTTGGGTGGAATTATTGGTTGCCAGGTGCTGCAGGGTATCGAAGATGGGTTCTGCGGATGTTTGACGACCATTTCGACGTGGGTGTCTGAGCTCGCTGGCCTACGACGACGGAGTTCGTGGGTTTATGGCACCACGAGTATTGTTGTCTCATTGGCCTTAATGATTGCGATCATGGGAGGTCTACAGTGGAGTGACGGTTATAGCAAGCTTTTATGCAAAGTTTAACAACCGCGATCGCAGTTTTCTTCTTCATAGTTCATAGAATAACTGCATCGTCGAAAGTTACGTGAGCTTGTTTTCTGAGTCTAAATATGGACTGATATAAATACCTTCTCTGCGCTCGGGGGCATCGTCTTTTTCTTCTCTATTCATGAACAGATATCAGACACACAGTTACCATATCACTTGATCGACACAATGGGCAAGAAAAGGCAAAGCCCCAAGACCAAAAATGTTTCCTCCGCGAAGCCACAACCGCGGAAGAAGGGTCATGCAACACCGGACAAGTCGCCAAGTCAAGAATATCCGGAATTCGATCTACGAGGGTATTCTAGAGAAACGAAGCTCAATGAGAACCGCCTTAGAAAGGTCGCATCCTCGCCATGCCTTCGCCCAAAATACCGCGGGCGACCAAGTTGCACCGAAAAGAAAAAGGCCCGTGACGATAAACGTGATTACAGGCGAAGATGTAAAGAGAAAATTGCCAAGAATTGCAAGACTTATGAGTCCCTCGACAGCCGCACTGCTGCACAATCCATCGAGCCTGCACCAGAAAGCACACTGGACTGGGTTGAAGACTGGTCTGCGCTCAAGACTCCCTTACCCGATCCACTGGAAGAGGAAGAGGACGCTTGGTATACTCGCAGCCGCATCATCAGCTACATTGTCTTACATGCTTTTCGGGGTGTCAGAGACTGAACCAACGAGAACGATTCAACCTCCATGCTAAGGAGATTCAGCCCTATATGGGTCTAACGCAGCTGCAGCTCAGCCCAACGCCACTTTGTTTGACCTTTGCATGGATAACCAATCGTCAGCTACGGATCTGTCTTAAGCTGTCTGGGCTCAGCGGGCTGTCAGCAAATGCGGCCAAAGCTCGTCCAACCCCCCACAATGCTTTGCGGCTATGCTTATGCTGCTCTGTTTATATCCCGATTGAATGTCAGCTTAGGATCCTGAGGCTGAGGCTAAGCCATCCTTAGTATTAATAGAACTACCTATACTAATCCGCACTCTGTCCCTGCCTTCTTTCCCCTCTCTCTGACCTGTCAATCTATTCCATTCTCATGTCTCGATGATCATTTCCTCACCGTGAAGCAAGAGCTCCAAAGTCACTGTCGCCATGTATTCAAGCCAAGCTGGCGTAGACGCCCACTACGCGCCTCAAGCGACAGATGATACTTTGTGGGACACTAATTCAGATAAACTGCCCTCCAACAGGAAGAAGACTTTTTACAAACCAACAGCTTTAAGATGGTACTTCATCGTTGGCCAGATCGCTTTCCTTCTGGCTGTCATGGGCCTCGTCATTTGGGCGATGATAGAGATGCCTAATTCCGATGGGACTGCAAAGATTGTTCACAAGCGACATCCCATCGACAATCCCAACTTTCCAAGAGGAGACAACGACTCGAATGACTTACCCATGACCCCAATGGGACGAACACGACTGGCGACTACAGTCATCGTGAGCGACGTCTCTACTGTAGTTACAGTGCCTGGTACGACAGGTAAATATACGGAAACGATCACTACAACTGATTACACCACACATTGGGGTTACACAACAACAGTAAAAGATGGATCGACATTTACTAGTAAGGATGTCACAGTCATTCCAACAAAGGTCGTTACAGCAATTGTTACCACAAAGCCAGCAGAGATGTCAGAATCCATCATTACAAGCATCAGTGTTGGTTACTCTTACATATACCCCTCTGGATCTGACTCTGCTGCCCCTGGTACCTTGACATATTCAGAAGCAATTACAATTACCCAAGCCTATTCATTACCTGGTGTGGTAGCCACCTATACCTCAACTTTGGAAGGAGATAGGACAGAAACGATCTACACCACGATTGTCGAGGATGGAGAGACAAAGACGATTTCACATCTCATCACAGAAGCGGCGCCTACAGCATACGAAAGTGTGGGAGAAACGACTGCTTCGGCAAGCACCTATGTCTCATACGGTCGAATCACCATCACATCCGTTTATACCGATACAAACCAAAAGCCTTTGCCGAAACCTAAGCCAACAGAGAAGGCTAAACCAACTGTTATCGATGTTGTGACGGTCGATCCTGACCGCACCATTAAGAAGGTCGAAAAGCTAGACCCCACAACCTACGTGACCAAGGTTCAAGATATCGAGACGGTGAACGTGATCATCTCTGATGCCGTTGAGACATTTGTGAGCGAGATTGAAGCTGTAGAAACTACAGTCGATGTCGTCGAGACTGGCGCAGATGGCCTGCTTACAACTAAACAAGTCGTATCTACAAAGGCCGCTTCCTTGGCAACACTCACCAGGGCGGCCGCGCCTACAACCATCGCATCGATAAAGTCCACCGAGAAGACCGAGACGATAACGTCTGACAGAACAGACTCTTCGACTTGGCTTTCTACGGTCAAGGGTGCTACTAGAACGTACGAGAAGACCACCACAATCGCCCCTACTGCCACCGGGGACGCATCCGAATCAGATGATACTGGCGGGGTAGTTAAAACAGTGATTACTGTGTTTGAACTTGATGCCGGGAAGTATTTCTTGGGCAAGTTCCTTCCTCCTATGCTGGCAGTCATGCTCTCAATCCCTGCTCGAGCCATCGACTACAACGCGCAGCTTTTCCAACCATTTCACGCTATGAATCAAGAATATGGTGCGAGAGGATCGGAGTCCATGAGTCTCCATTTTGGTGGTTTGGGCAGTATCATAGAGCCTTTCAACGTTCTGCTTGAAGGTCACCCTGTGCCATTTATCACCATGACCATCGCATTGGTGTCGGCGCTTCTGGCACCCATCGCTGTCGAAGCGATCGGTTTCAAGATGCATGGCCAGTGCAAGATCAACGCCTTCGAAGGCTGCGCTCCAGCACTTGGTGTTTCCCCGTTGTCATCGCGTATTCTTCTCGCTCTTCTGGGTCTTATCATCCTGCTTCTCTGTGCATTGCTATTCTGTTTAAGGGACTTTCACACTGGTCTTTACGCCAACCCCTGGAGTGTTGCGGGTATTGCATCTCTCGCTGCCAATAGAGATATTAGGCCCCGCCAGAATTCTGAGGAGAAGATCAAAAAGGAGGTCGCCGAAAAGCGATATGGGTTTGGTTTCTTTGAGAACCACGCAGGCAAAACGGAATACGGCATTGTTCTCTACGACGATGCTGGGGAGAACCTCCAACAGGCATCATCATCAGAGGCTAGTTCCGTGGACACGGAAGTTGTGAGCACCGGTCGCAGGAACCCATTCTTCCTTCTTGGCCTCGCATGGCGACTGGTGTTTCTACTGTTCCTGCTTGGTTTGATGGCATTTCTGCTGTACTACCATCTCACACTTGACAAGTCTTCCTCATTCAAGAACTTTATGAATAGCCAAACCTTTGGTGTTCGGTTCCTGTTTGCTACCTTTGGTGTCATCATCTCCTTCAGCTGGTCAGCATTCTTTGTCAGTAAGTGCCATTTCTTTGAAGGTTGTTCACTGAGGATCCAAAGGACGAGAAGGTTCATGCACTTCATGCCAGCTTTGGTTGGCGAATATGCTACTTCATTTTACCGTCCTAAACCTTAGAGAACAACTTCTACCACATTAGGAGATCCTTGCTAACAATTTCTAGCCATCGCCATGGTTGTTCCATATCAAGTCATGTCGTACGGTCCTCAATCTGCTTCAAATTCGGTCCTCCTTACTCGATCAACGAATCCCTTTTCGGGTTTTTGGTCTGCCATCAAGCATCGCCAAATCTTCCCAGGGCTTGTGGCAGTGATGGCCATATTTTCAGAATTCATGCCAATTCTGCTCGCCAACATTCCCTACTCGCTATCCCAAGTCAGAATCTCCCATGATATCTGTGCTCGCATTTCGGTTGGAATCTTAGCTTTGATGGCTCTCACGATCATCATCAGCTTCCTTATCCGCTGGCCTGATATGTCAGTCGATCCAAGCTCTATTGCTGGAGCGATGTACTACGTCAGCGAGAGTAATATGGTGGACCACTTTAGTGGCATGGCAGCAATGGATGGCAATGACCGAAAGCAGCGTATCAGGGAACTTGGAGGAACATATGTGTATGGAGAGTTGACAACGAGAACAGGCGAGAGAAGGCCTGCTGTGGAGTGGGATGATCATACGCTGGGCGTTGGACATTCCGTGGTGCAGCAGCAAAAGAACAATGTTCTGGTGAGACATGAGACTATTGATACAGGGTATTATGGGCATTATGGACACCAATCATGATTTATGAAGGCGCTCTGGGTTTGGAAAATAGGATACCTGGTTTGATGGGTTTTGAAAACGGGACGGCAACTTGCACGGCATTGGAATTTTGTTTAGGCAGTAAAGCATACATCAGAACATCAAAAAGATTAGCCATCAAAAGCATGATGGATGAGTTACGTTGGTCATTTTAAGCGATCTTAGATCAACGATCAGGGTACTTTATTTGGGCGCCAATGCCTTCGAGGACAATCTCTCTACTGCCAGGTGACATGATATCAATTCTATCCTCGAGGTACCTGTCGTAGTTCTTCCATGCATGCTTGGTTTAAACACATTTTCTTCATTCTTCATTCTTCATCTTCTTGCAACTCAGGGTAGTATCGGTAAATTCCATCCCCGTAAGCTTGACGCTTATCGCTTTCCAGATATTTGCTGATGTTGGGCCTCTCCTTGACAGCCTGGTATGCTTTAAATACACCATCGTACTCGCCAGACTTTTCCATTTTCTCAACAGCTTTAGGAAAGGCGAACTTTGTACCATCAACAGCCTGGGGAGAGTCAGCATATTTTGAAGAGATCTATTAGGTTCGTGGATGTACTCACTTGGAACAGTACGAGGTCCGCGTAAGTGAGACTGTCACCGTACAGCCATGGCCCCTCCCCGCTAGTTTTGGCGTCGAACAATCGCTGCATGTACTTGAAATACTTGGGAAGACGCTCCTTGATGAAGTAGCTAGATCTTTTCTTGGCTTCATCCTTTTGTTCGGAGTAGTACTGGCCAACAGCAATAGGGTGATGAGTATCATGGAGTTCATTAACAAGACCATCCATAATAGTCAACGCAATCTCGTTGAGGTGATACACGCCATTGCCCTCCTTGGGTGCCAAACCGACTCTAGGTGCAACATAGAGAAGGATGTTGGTTGTTTGAGAGATGAGTAGATTGCCATGCTTGAGCGCTGGCGGAGCTAGAGCGGGAGGATTATGCTCATCGCCAACGTTATCAAGGGCTGTGAGTTTCGTGACGGAATCAAAGGCCTTCTCTTGGTTCTGGGCAATGTCCGTATAGGGAACTCCAGCCTCTTCGAAGACGAGACGGACGAACTCGCCACGGCCAGGGAGACCGGGCCAATAAATGAGCTCGTAGGGAGCGTCATCATCAACTTTGACACGCTTGGGATCGGGTTGAGACATTATAAGTGGTCGTTGGGACAATTGAGATTGTTCAAGTGCTGCTAAAGGCTTGAGATCAGTGAATGATGGTTGTTGTTGTTGGAAGTCAAGAGAGAATGAAACGAATTGAGTGTTTCTATTTAATGCAAGAGCAGAAAGTTGAGGAAGGCGTCACTCAGCTCACCTCATTCTGATGCGAAGGAGTGGGGTTAGTCCTTCCTTCCCGAGCCCGCCTCTCAGCTTCCCGGCAGTTACCCCAACTTTATGTAAGAATCATCAAAGATATCGTGTCTTTTCCTTTACTCAGATCTTTAAAACTTCTACCATATTATTCTCCCCTTTCAATATTTCTTTACATTGACGCTGCAAGACTCTGTCTGTAGTATGTTGTCCAAGATCCGGAGCTTCAGCCGGACGGCACGGGACGGGGTGGAGACAGGCGGGGTCGGAGCTTCGATGAGATCATAAACCCGATGCTTTTGCATAATTGTCGGTTAAACAAGACGTGTTGATGACTTCGTAAGAGAATGTTACACTGAATCAGCCCAAAGAATAAGACTATAGATACAAATTGAGTTATCAGCAAATCCAGTGACCGGATATACGCAGTGCAATAGGTGAGCTAATCCATGACGGGCTAAGAGAGTTCTTAGGCAGTTTATTCTTTTTAGACCTGGATATCATAATATCTGCCTACCTACCTTACATAGGTAGGTAATCGGCCACTTCCTTATCAAATATGAGTGCGACTTCACAATGCAAGGAACTTTCCATGGCGACTCACGAGAGAGTGGGCAGCATATGTGTATCGCTGGCACAGCAGCTCCTACCGTGTCCTCGTGAGTTAAACATATAGAATATGTACGAGTAATTCCCCGCGTTACGCATGATATGACCTCTGTTCTATCTACTTGGTGGAAACTACTACCACATTCGGTAGGCTTACTAGTACAGTTGAGGCTGTAGACACATTCTTGGTTGGCCGCATCTACGGTCTTAACCATGTTATCTGATTGGGCCGCATGGCAGGAGGACAATCTACAAACTACCAACATAGATATCATATTTCTAGCTTGGAATACACCTGCACGGTATACTGTATCGGAGTAGACGAGAATCCTCTTCAGGAAGGAGCTGTATATCTCGTCGTTCCTACACTTTCGTGGCGCTTCTCAAGTGACTCGACCATCATCAGTGGCACATTTGGGCTCCGTTAGTCACAGCCATCTCGCGCTCGAGGAAAAAGGAGCCACGGCTTCACCGACTTGTGAGGCTGGTCCAAGAACGCCATCAGGGTGATCCAGAACTTTACGATCAGCGCGATTAGATGAAAGTTCAGTCTTCTGAGCTCGCGCTCTGATGAAGATCGCCCAGAGACTTGCATCACGGGGGCACAGAGTAACCCCAGCTTCACATAGCGGAACATGGGCTGAAAGTTCTCAATAGTATTTTGTTTATCGTATTGTGTAAGTGGACTTAGCGTGGAGATGGATCATGCATTACAAGTGACATACATGCTACAGCCTGTCCATCGCATCGTATGTAGAGAAGAGCGTTTTTGGCAGTATGATACGGCTCCTCGAGCTATGCCAGTGATTTTTTTTGCAACTCTACCACCAATTCTGCTTAGGTACATCTAATATGTTTTACCCAAGAGCTTACATATTGGAAACAACATGAAACTTATGACGTGAAGTACCTTTCTTTGGCTGAAAAAGAAAAACTACGGACCCATCCATCAGATGGAATAGCGCCTTGCAAGGCCCGTGAGAAAATTGTTGAGGCCGAAGAAGCGGATCAACGCTCAGCACAACGCCGAACTTGTTTCACCTGAAGTATTTTTCCGGTAGTTGGACATGATATGTCATTCAATTCCGCACTCTGGGATAGCGTGCTCCGTAGCATCGGCACATTGAAGCGATTTACCCACTTTGGGTGTGTTTTATATTGAGATCACCTACGGCAACACTACGATTCTGAAGATCTTTTCTTCAAGACGCTCGGGCATCAACTGCCATTTCGCTATGTTGCTAGGTATTTAGTTAGATATTCATATTCGGGTTGTGGGCGGATGGATTATTTGGTATGTCACTCGTATTATACGGCCAAGTCTAAACGGAGATGAGAGAGCCTCAGACCGAGGTGGATACGTCTATTGAAACTCTATTATGAGATTCGCACATTTTCGAAACCAGCTTCTAGATGAAGTTTAGTTGGATGTCAGGTTTTGACTGTTTGAGGTAAGCTGAACAACAGTATCAATCTCTATATGTTTCAATATGGATAGCAGACACACTGTCAGCTTAACCACCTGAGACTATTGATAGAGGAACAGTCTTAAATGTCTTCAACATGTACGGAACTCCAATTTCAGGCTGTATATCCGATTGATGAAGGAGGTAGGGATTCTTTGCTTATTGGCCGATTATCGAGTTGGATCACGTTTGTAACGGTTTAAGGTCCGAGCGAAATAGTATAACAGGGACATGTCGCTGCTAAGAAGAAAATTCAGGTGATAATTCTTTGAAAATGTCTCGCTCACACGTTTTTCTACCCCTGGAAGATGCACCAAGATGCATCCTTGACAGGAGGCTAAGCCAGACTAAGACAGTTGTAAGTTGGAGACCGTAAAGTACGTACCTAAATGTCATGCAGTGGCGTTAGACAGTGCTCTGGAACCTCCCTCTTTCATGCGCCCACCTGCCTATTGTGTAGTTTCTTGCTGTAAAATGAATCCATGGCGTTGAGTAGTTTTGGATTGACTGTAATTACATGTGAGAGTAAAGATCTGATGAGATATGTGTTCAACTTGATTCAATTGTCGGATTGAATAGATCATCATATAAATGACCGGATAAAGATAAAAAGTTTGATCTTAATTGCTCTGATAAGATGCGACAGCTGTCAAGTCGACACCCAATCATAGCCTATTCTATTTCTGTCGATCCATTTTACTGAGAGATTTCGACACCAAGGCTTGTTCCTCTGGTTGCCGTTGGCTAAAGGCCCCAGCACTTAGCAGCACTTAACCAAGCACATCCTGGCTTCTGATCGATCAATGACAATCGAGGTCGAGGTACCCTAGGGCTGTAGCCTCGGCTCCTCTACGGGTCTCCCAGTCCGAGAAAGCTACTGTAAGCTCCGCCCGGAAGCTAGACCTGCTCCGTCAAGTACGTCCGGCAGAGGCGCCTCCATGTCAGAAAATCTGTGGATATGCCCCCGACAGGCACCCTCTTCCCGTACTCCCGGGCCCAATCAATATGCACTGCAACCATGGGAAAAAACCCTTTCATTCGATTCTAGCTAGTCTAGCCAAGGGGTAGGCGGCAGGCCTCTCCAAGCACCAAGACCAAGTAAGCCATCACCTAGGCTCACTGCCATACCAGGAACCCGCCGTCACGCGATGCCGTAATAACCCAAGAAGCAGGGTTCGGATACGGCTCAGTTCCTATCCTCTCCTCTCCTACTCAATCTCGAGGTTGCCTCTTACGGAATTCATATGCGTGGAGGCGGGTCTAGAAAGCCAACCACGCGGAGGCGAAACAGCGAGCGAGCCACTCTTAGTCTTGTCCTGCAATGCAGGACTATAAGTAATACTTACATATAATGATGATCCTCCTGCTTCCCACCCCGCTGCCGCGGGTCTTACTCTCTCTGTTTCTCGATCTGGATCTGGAGAGCTGAGTTCTCTCAAAGTCACCACCAGAGAAACGGAAACGACATCATCATGCGTAACCCACCTCTCGAGGTGGTGGCTACATGGCCAAAGCCCAACTATGATAATCCAGAGCATCGTGGGCCTGCTCTGCTCATCGTCGAGGTCACCATCATGTCCGTTGCCATCCTCACCCTCATGGCCCGTCTCTATGTCCGGATATTCAAAGTCAATAAGCATGGCCTCGACGACTGGCTTATGCTGGCTGCCATGGTAAGTCACCTCAAACCTCGGCAGCATGTGCGCAGATCGATTCCAATTTACAATGCTGACTTGCGGAACCCCAGGTTTTTGGAATTGGAGTCACTGTTTGTGTCATTCTCGCAGCTCAGCTGTACGGTTGGAACATCCACGTTTGGGATCTCAGAAAATCACAAGCAGAAACAGGCAGAAAGGTTTCTCTTGCTGCTCAAACACTGTTTCTGTTCTCGTCAGGTCTGGCCAAAAACTCGATCCTGGTCTCTTACCTGCGCATTGCCCCTGCTCGTTCCTGGCTTCGACGTTTGACCTTTGTCTCAATTGGCATTGTGACCTCCCTAATCTTTATCTTCCTGATCGTACTATGGACGCAATGTCGGTAAGTTAATACACTCCTCATTGAAACCCTTGCACTCTTGTGCTAACTGAAGATAGACCTGTCTCTGCATACTGGAGTTTGACAGGAGGTGACAGCTGCGTCCCTGAAGGCCCTGGAGTCCTGTAAGTATTACCACTCGTCAGTTTCACTCTTTTTCATCACTAACTTCTTCGTGTGCAGGAGCCAAGCAATCACCACAGTCCTGACCGATCTCCTCGTCTGCGCTCTGCCCTTGCAAACACTCTTTCAACTCAAACTTCCTCTGTCGCAACGCATCGCTCTTATTGTTGTCTTCTCTCTCGGTTTAGTCGTTGTCTTTGCGGCCTCCATGCGCGCATACTATACCCACTATGTTACCGACGAAACTTACGATGTCACCTGGGAGGGTTTCCACCTTTGGATCTGGACCGCTGTCGAAGCGAATTTGGGAGTTATCTGCGGAAGTGTACCGGCCCTCCGACCCTTGTTCAGAAACATGTTTCGATCCAAGAGCAGCAGCTATTACAACAACACCCAGTCTCACGCTTATCCTCCCGGTACAGCCCCAGGAGTCGTGACTGTCGTCACCGGACCCAAGAAGAATGGCCGAAACTGGAGTAACAGTCTCCAAAGAGGGTCGAAAGGAGTCAGGTTGGAAGATGAAGATGCCGATATCGAAGGAAATTATAATGATGCGGCACGACAAAAGAGTACGGATAGCAGATTGTCGTCGCTCGAGTTGGTAACATGGCCGCAGAGACCACAAGTTACCTCTTGGCCTTCCAGAGGATGAGCATGATAATTTGATATGGGTTGGCGTTAATGACACTTGGGAGGGAATTTGGATACGGCCTCCCAAAACGAGAAGCAATATCACGAGTCACGGTATAAGACAAAAAATATTTACAGAAGAATACTTTAATAGCATGATAATGACATACATGCAGGAAGTCTATTGTTTTGATCCCTGTGATATCCTGAACTTTCTCTTCCACTGTCCAATAAAGATTGAGGATGCTTTCGAATCATCTGGCTTTTAAACATGACGAAACTTTAAAATTGTGACCGATTTAACGGGCCCAAATGTGATAGCGCTATGGCCAATATTCCCAATGTCTCATATTGGGATGTTTGCTGAATGGATACTGTAGTTCCTCAAGAATGAACCATTCAGCCGGTACGCGCTAGAACGAAGGAAGGATGAAGGATCAAATTTCCCGCTCATGGCGCATGTATCATTATTAATTATCCGGTAGCTACGCTATCAGCGCTTTTAGCCTTGTTCAAGAGGACCATCGTTTATATACTGCGGCGATTCGAATGGCGTGTCGTGTTTCGGTCGTAGTAAATAACACCAGTAATAAATATCTGGATCATTTGGCGATAGTTTGGGAGTGAGGATTTGGGCAAGCACTTCAACGTCAAATGGTAGATCGTCAAGGTTGAACCGGTATGCGGAGAAGCTTAACGACACCCATACACCACCTTCTGCGAGACAACCTTTGACACCAGCAGCCATACGGCGCAGCGCCGTTGAGCCTCCGCATGAGATGGCATCGACGGTACTTTTATCAACAACAAGATCAAACTTTGAGTTCAGGTCCAGCTGAGTCGCGTCTTGAACATCGTAATCCATTTGAACATCCCCGAAAGCCTGTTTCTCGAGATCGCGACCGCGATCAATAGCGAGTGGCTCGTAGTCGACGTTTAAAACATGACGGAAACCCCGGGACCGGAAATGATTCTGAAGGTCGCTTGTTCCGAAGCCGATGTGGAGGATACGGGCCGTGTCCGGATCGAGCCGGTTGAGAGCGGGCTCGATTAACGAGGTGAACTCTGCAGAGGGGAGAAGCCATTCGAAGGCCTTTTCGGACGCGAAGCGCTCGTGCCAGTAACTCTGCTTTTCGAAATCGGCGGCCATGATGGTATCAAGAGCGTAGTCTGTCGTCTGGAAGGTTGGCGAGGAAAGGATGGGTGGGATCTGTGGTGCGGAAACCATGGCTCTTTAATACACCGTGATCCTGTTTTTTTAGTGTCTGATATGGTGCTGTATCATGACATGAAATGCGAATTTTGCGCAAATCCTGGTTGTTGGTTCGGTATCTGGGCCCACAGAACTGGGATAGTTGGCGATGATGGATGGGGCGGTCTGGAAGAAGATTCGGAGGTTTCATTGTGGTTTTTCTGTTGATGTGATGAAGATAGATGAGGTGAGTTGTTGGGCAGTGAACAGACAAGCGCCATAGCTGGCCAGTTCTTGCCATGGCCACTATTGTCAACCACGATAGAGCTTCTAGAGGGAAAGAACGAGTTGAATAGCAGAGTCATGTCAGATAGGAAGGCACGCGCACGGACGAGACATCAATAGAGCGCCAAGTAAAAGAACAGGTCGATTCTGTGTGACAATGAATATCGACTGTGACTTCCTCCAGAAAATGAAATAAATATGACTGATGCTCAGCAACATATCACCAAGTTGAGCAACATGCTGTTTGTAAGTCACCTAGCATGATGGGTCAAGTCTGAAGTCGCTAGTGGGAATAAAAGCCAAAGCAACTGCCGGTATTTATTCAAGAATATTCCAATCAACAACAAGGTTTTGAATGCCGACTTTGAAGGACCCTGATCATCCTTCTTTAAGCCCAGGCTGGTGAGTGTTGAAGGAAGCAATGACGTAGAGCGCTAAGGTTTGATGGTGATTTACAGGGGGTGATTGCCCCGGTAGAGGGGCTACAGAAAGGTCGACTGCTGAATCTTGGGTGTATAAAATAACGGATCAAGACGCTGTTAATTATTAGCATAAAAGTGCAGCGCTAATTCTGTCCCTCTAGTTGCTGGTAGTAGATTCTTCTTGCTCTTTATCCCCAGCCCTATTAATATCAACCAATAGTGTCTCACCCAGCCACATTCTACAACAAGGCGTTGGCCGTTGTTTCAGCTCCGCCTCGGAATGCCGCGTCAACACTCCAAGGAATTGAATTCGAGCCAAGACAATTCTAGAGGAGGCTGCTTACGAGGCGCCAAATGGCAGTCCAATGCAATGCAACAAATAGACAATGAAGATCAAGTTTTTAGTTTTTAGTAAACAAAAGCCTTTCCCCTCCCTTCTTTTCAACTTCAACCCAAATTTGACTCTATCGGTTTTCGTTGCTTAACGTCGTCTCCTTTCTTCATTCGTTGACTTGGTAACCCTCCACCGGTAAACATTCACTTCACACTTCACGACGCAGTGGTTTCCAGTTCAAAGTGATAATGGCGCCTGCTCTGCACTCAGATTCCTACGCTTCGGCTGTGGAATATGCAGCTAAAAAGACATTCCACTCTTTGGCCAGACGTGATCTTCAGAACCCAAATCGCACCCAACAAATAACATTGGGTATCATCGGCGTCTATGTCGTTGTTATTGCTATTCTATGGAACGTTCCTTACGTCAAAATGATCCTTTGGCCATTCAAGGTATGTCTTCTTTATCGATGAACAAAAGAACTACTTACTAACTGCTCTTAGATGTTGGTCATTGCCTTTCACGAATTTGGTCACGCCATCACCGTTCTTCTCACCGGAGGCCGCGTCAAGTCTATCACTCTTAGCCCCAACGAGGGCGGTGCAACTCATCATATCGGCGGTGCAGATGCCATCGTCCTACCAGCTGGCTATCTAGGTTCCTCCATCATTGGCGCTCTTCTTACCTTTTGCGGCTTCAACATCGTCGCCAGTAAAGTCGCCAGCATCGTCCTCGGCGTTTGCTTCCTCCTCACTCTCTGGTGGGGAAAGCGTGATTGGCTCACCATCCTCACCGTTCTCTTGGCCGTTGGACTGCTCATCGCTTGCTGGTTCATTCAACACGCCGAGGCGCTACGCTTTGTTGTTCTCTTCATCGGTGTCATGTCATCACTTTACAGCATTTGGGATATCTGCGACGACCTGATTCTTCGGAAAGTAAACGAGTCCGACGCCAGTGTTTTTGCGAAGCGATACGGCGGTTCTTCTCAGTGCTGGGGTGTCATCTGGTCCATCATCTCGATCCTTTTCATGGCTGCTGGTATTGTCGCTGGTCTGGCAGCATTCCCGCAGTCATTCGAACAACAGGAAAAGGACTCCCAGAACTTCATTCCCACTTAAAGTGACCGTCGCGTCTGCTTGGAGGAGAGCCATGTTACTCTTTTTGTCGGATGTGTATACCTACCAAGCCGTGTGAAACGGTCAGGGGGTCTGTCACATACATATTGAAATTAATGTCCCGTGATGACAGCGGGAGCGGTATGAAGGACACGATAGTTGTGTGTTACGAGTCGTCAGCAGGCGGAAAAGAAGCTACGTTTGATACCCTTTAGGATAGATATCCTTGATTCTAGCCTCATAATATGAAATTTGACTGTACTCAAGTAGCACCTTGTAACAGCAATGGGAAATCGTCAGGTGTCATGTTGATTCAATGCAGGTATTGGCAAGCAAACACCAAGGGGACTTTGACCAAACGGTAAACTTTGGAAGACCTGATTTCGTTTACAGAAAGACGATCGGTCCTTTCGTGCCTAATTTAAGCCAAACAAACGCCTTGTGATACATATTGCAATTTGTACAGAATCAAACGCTAGCCTTATGAAACAGAAGCGACGGGAGCTACTTAGCAAACATCACAGTTGAGGTTGTATCGTACATATAGAGAAAATGAGTATAGAACCTGAGCTCTGGGAATCATTTCCATACTTCCCACCACACACAATCTCCTTTTCGTCTTCCACTATTCCTGAGCAGTTACTCTCGCCTTAACAATATGGCTCATAATACAGCATGCAATTCGATCGCGACCGGTCGTCCTGATCGACAAGAAGATTTCAGACATGAACCTCCAACTGTGAGCATTGCTGGCGAGTATTACTTCTTCAGTGGCCCTATCAGAAGCTATGGGTAGGTATCATGAAACTATTGAAGTTCAGGGCTAACATTCCATTCAGATATGTCCACGAGATGGCCTCAAAGGCTGCCAACATGGATTTTGATCATGAGTATGGCGGGAAAAGTTCCGAGTACATCATCCTCGGTCCTAACAAACGCTTCTTTCGATGTACTCGCAGTTGGACCGGACGAATTGCTGCCCGAAGTAAGTTCTGCTAACAGTGAGTAATTCAGATGCTAATACAAGTCAAAGACAGCAGCGACTTTGAAGACTACGAAGAAGTCTGCGATCTCTTCACCGAACATGATGTTGAGCGCCCACCTTTTCTGTACTTCGGTCCTAACAAGACCTTCTACACTCGCGTCGAAGATGGCACCGAGAAATGGAATTTATCTCCCGAGGTCATCCGCGACGGCCTCCAGATCACTTCTCGCGCGACCAGATCTGCCGTCGAGAGCCTCTGGCTTGGTGTTGGTAACTCTTGGGTTGCGCAGTACCGTGACAGCCGCTTCAGATTTGATCTCAAGGGACAGTATCCGAGTCTACAGGACATCTTACGCAAGAAGCAGGATGAAGAGGTCTGCATCGCTGCACTGGCTTTGAACGTGACGGACGGGAACTCTTATGCCTGTGTCTTCAACGACGGTACTATGGTGTATGAGAATGGACCAGCTGCATTTGACGGTAAGGAGTTCGAGCGTTGGTGTGAACAGAACTTCAATTTCACTCAGAGGGTGTATTACTTGCCATGAGCCTGAGCTTATGATAATCTGGAAGCCTGCTTTAGGACCTCATAATGGGGTAGTTTAGAGTGACAAAGTATCGCATATGCCTGTGGTCGCTTAGTGCCAACAGATAAATTACAGCAATGGCATTTCTCTCAGGTTACCAGAAAGGAGATTCTACAAGTTTGATCGTGTAATGGACTATACAAGCTTGCGTTGAAAACGTGCCCATGATATCTCCGGTCGACGTTTCCTTTCAACTCGGCATCAAGGGATCACTGTTCATTGCCCTAGAGCAAACATACTTCTACTGCAGAACCGCAATCCACTCGCTGTATACATTGTCCTCCTTTACACGTACATAACTGCGAGCCGCAATATCCATTCGTGTTGTACCTACCTTAGCAATCGATGAGTGATGAGGACTGTACTGGGTAACGACAAGATGCTAAGGACCATAGGCTTAAGAGCGTAGGTAGAATGAAGACCAGAAGGTCCCAATGTCGTCATTTGAGAGCAAACACAATTCCTGTGGACGGAGCCGGTGAGGATGATGCAGATTAGCTTGGATGTTCTGGGTATAATTTCTTGCGAGTAGAGAATGATACAAGAGGCCAAGATGTTGATCAGCCTCTCGAGTCATGATTCTCATCTGAATGGTAGCCCTTGAAGCGAGCCAATCTATCTTATTCCGTGCCTAAAGGCAATATACCCCAACGCCAGGTTCTTCCCATTATCAAAACAACAAAATCTGTTTCCACCACGCAAGCTTAAGTAATTGGGTTTTGGGTGAGGACTAGACTCGCTTGTGAGTCTACCACCGTCCACGGCGTCCACGACCTCCAAAACCACCTCTGCCGCCGCCTCCAGTCATATTTTGATCATAGCCAAAACCACCTTGATTGCCGCCGAAGCCACCATTGAAGTTGCCTCCTTGGCCGCCCTGGGCACCCTGGCCACCAGCGTTTTGCATGCCGGAGAACATAGCGCTCATCTGACTGGGATCCATTTGGCTTGGATCCATTCCTGACGCCATCATCTGCTGCATCATTGCTTGCATATCGGGGGACATACCGTCCATGCCGCCAGACATACCTCCTTGTTGACCACCCTGGTTGCCTCCGCCTGGCATGCCCATGCCGCCCATCATCATCATGTTGAAGTCTTCCATCATCTTCTTGTTGTTCTGTGCGAAGACGTCGGCTCCGAATTCGCCTCGGACAGTCTCCTGCTTGGAGGCGTACAGGGCCCATGTAAACTCGTCGAAGCCGTAGTTGAAATAGTCGCTGATATCCGTGCCGGGTTTCCGCCATGGCTTGTCGTTCTCTGGAAGGTCTTTAGGTGGCTAAGTTAGTCTTAGACACAAATGTTCGGTCAAAGTCTACTGACCTTCGTCAATGTTGACTTGAGTGATGGGTTTCCCTGTTCCGGGATGAATTGGGTTTGCGTTCACGTCGATTGTCGATTTTGATGCCGCAGCTGAAGTCTTATCGGCGCTGGGTGCAGCAACATTGACTGATGCCCGTGATTCTGATTCCCTCCTCACTGGTGCTGGCTGTGCTGGCATATCATTTGAAGCTGTCCTTTGGGGAATATTTCGAATGTCGCTGTATTTGGCTTGTCTGATAGAAAGAAAGTCGTTAGCACTCTTTGAGCTCTTGCGCATTCAGGGATCGCGTACTGTGGAGGAGCTGGCTTGGTGCCATCTTTGCGCTCTGTGATAATATCGATATCCTGCAATTGAGCGTCAGTTGGTATACTCGTAGCGTATCGCGAGCCTCTTACTGAATCGTCGTCGTCATCATCATCCTCGTCCATAGCTGCGCCCTCATCCTCTTCTTCACCTTCCTCCAAGTCGTCTACTTTAGGCTTGGGATCTTCTACGGGTGCGCTCTCGAGTTTAGGCTCCTCGGGCTGGTAGAGATCATCATCGGAGTCGATATCCATGTTGGCGATTCTGGTGGGAAGAAAATGGGTCGCGTAAGATTGACGTTGAAGTGAAAAATGTAAATATTAAGAATTGTATGTGCATATGGATACCTACAAAGACTGGACTTCAAGCTCAAGCTCTCACAATTACAGCAGCTATTGGCTGTTCGGCGCCGATATTCTTCCGGACAGCTGATCCACCTGGTGCTTCAGCTGCTCAGCGAACGCTCACCGAGACTGACCTGGAGCCCAAAATGGTCCAAGCGCGAGCTTTCTCCAAATAGCTTGGAGACTTTTTAATCGTGTCGCGGTGTCAAAACACGGTCAATCGCAGGAATTTGACTTTGAAGCCACTGTCGCATTCGCTCAAAGTGCTGTAATTTTTGTTCCTTAGCATGTCATTGATCCGATCAGCCAGCGGACCAGCAGGTGGTTTAAGCATCAACACCGGCGCTGCTAACGCCTTGTAAGCTCCACACCCGACTCTAACAAAACAATCAATCATTCATCACCGCCGATACCCACCCAACTTTTCTGCTCTGCTTTCTCTTGCGCCAGCTTCACAACCTACCTCGTCGAATTATTCTCTTGCTAACCCGCGCATCTTCAACAGAGGCAACACTGCTTCTAAGCCTTCTGCTGCAGGAAGTCTCTTTGGTTCATCTGCCTCCGCTACACCTACCAACAACACCACAGCAACAGCGCAAAGCGGCACAGGCAACATGTCTCTCTTTGGCGGCGCCGCGCAGAAGACGGGGACCGGCGGTCTTTTTGGACAATCGACGACAGGAACCACACCTGCCGCTTCAACTGGTGGTGGTCTATTTGGAAATGCCGGTGCTACAAACACCCAACAGACACCCAGCACTGGTACTGGCACTGGACTCTTTGGCAACACCGCCGCGAACAACTCCCAACCACAAGGTCAGCAGCCAACTGGCGCGCCAATATCAGGGGCTCACTGGGGAATAGGAAACACTCAACAGTCAACCGGTGGACTCTTTGGTCAATCGACTCAGCAGAATCAAACCCAGCAGCAGCCTCAGCAAACAGGCACAGGTCTATTTGGACAATCCACAGCAACAAATACCCAAGCCAACACAGGAACCGGTCTTTTCGGTCAGTCTCAAGCTCAGCCAGCCTCTACGGGCACTGGTCTCTTGTAGGTTCTATCAAGCTCCCTGCAGTGACAATCGCTAACTTACAACAGTGGCCAAGCTCAACCTCAGCAGCAGCAGCAGCAAAACAACACTCTAGGTCAATCTACAAACCAAGTCTCAGCCGTACAGATCAACTACGACAACATTCGCCCTCGCAGTCGGTTCGATGACCTCGCTAAGCCCGTACAAGACGAAATTGCGCTGCTGGACAAGGGTATCCAACGAGTTATCAAGATGAGAGATGAAATTGGCGAATTCATGCCTCAACATGAGAAAGATATTGAACAGCTTGGTCTCGACGTTAAGTTCGTCGAGTCCAAGTTCCGCACCGTTCAAGTCGCACTCAACAACGACATCCAAACCGTTAAGGCTCTCCAGGATCAAACTCGAAAGAATGCCGCCGATGCTCGCCTATGCTTCCGAGGTGCCGATAACCTTAAACTTCCTACACATTACCACCAGACCGGTCTCTTTGCTAGCCAAGCGCCCGCCGCCGATACCAATGGTGCAGATGCTGCGTCGACACATGCCGATGCGCAGGATCTGATTACCTACTTTAACCGCATCTGCGACGATATCGAAAAGTACAAGGCCCGTCTTGACGAGTACCGCGCAGATATTGAGAGAGATATGCCTGGAGTTGAGAATGGTCTTTACGAGCAGATTCGAGCTATGCGCGATCGCAGCGCCGGTAGCATCGTTGTACAAGACCAGCTGAACGAGGTGTTGTTGGCGCTGAGGGATACGGGAAGCGCCATTGTTGCGCAGGCGGGACAAATCGCTGACACCAGAGAACGGCTGTCGCGTCTCCAAGCTGGCATTGTGGACAGCGGAGTGTACGCCATGGGCATGAACGCTTAGATCACTAGACAGATGTGTCAAAGAGGAGGCGAGTTAAAGACGGATGGTAATATCAATATCTTGGACAATACAAATGTCCGTTTCTTGTTTAGGGGACCGGTTTCATAAAGGCATTGTTTGGTAGACGAGGGAGAGGGTTTGTTGTTAACAGCTACTGCAGAGGATCATAGTGAGGATAGCCTTACGACATGTACGAATACCACTTGAACAAAAGACAGCATCATGAGGGTTGTGATACAAGCGTAGGGGCAATCGAACAAAGTAATGAAGCTTAACATCCATCCTGACTCAGGCGATGGATTGGGCTCTGGCAGCCGTCAGGGCATTGGAAGAATCAGCCGCTGAGAGTATAAGAGACGAAAGAATTTAGCCATTTTCTGCTGATTTAGACCGGCATTTAAGCTACTTTGTATCTGTAGTTTAAACCATAGAGAATAATTCTTCCAAGATGGTCAATGTGAAGCTGGCTCGAATGCCAGAAGTCTCATTATTTTGCCTCGCGAGTTCGCGGGCTTTGGGTATCAAAGCAATGCGGAGCCGTGATGTATATACAAATAATCGCTATTCCCTCTCTAACTCCATGCCGTCCTCACGGTTCCTCGGGAAACTAAAAGGTCCCTTCTCCGTCGCCATCATCGCCATAATCGTCGCCAAAGTCATCGCCGTTCTCAAAGTAGTTCTCAGCGTCGTAGTCGCCTGCATCCTCGTCATCATACACTTCGTCCTGCTCTTCCTCTTCCATGCCCTCCTCGTCTTCGAGGTCGCCGCCCTCTTCTCCCTCCTCCTCCTTGAGAGCTTGAAGACGCTCAAGAAGTGTTCGGCCTTGCATATCGTCTTCAGCGTCACCTGCCATGCCGAAAGCTTCCTCTGCGCTTGGCAGCGCACTGACGCTAGAGAGCTCAAGTTTCCGGCGCTTGAACCCGCCAGGTACGTCGGCGTTGTTGGTAGCCGCAGCGTCGATTTCTTTGTATAATTCGCGGGGGAAAAGCTCACGGCAAACTGGGCGATTGGACCAATCTGGAAGAGCGCGCTCTTCACGGGCGAACTTGTGAGAGTAGGTGGGTACAGCAGTAAAAGGATCTACGGAAGCCTTGCTCTTGACGCCAAACACGGCATTCTTCTGTGCCTGCCCATAGTGTTTCCGGGGCGCTGTCGGGTCGTTGAGGGATGTACGCTTGGATGTATATAGAGGAGAGGCGTGGGTCTGGTGCCTTAATAGTAGGAGATGTTGTACGGCGGTTTTCTCGGGTGCGGCGAGCTCTCGGGGTGTCGGAACGATGTATGGCTGTCAATTGTGTTAGCGATGTGTGACACTCCGATCCATCAGTGTAATGACATACGGGAAATAGCTCAGAGGGTCGCGCATCAGGCTCGTCACCTGTATCCCACGGCACATTAGGCCTTCCACCTCTTCCGCCGCCGCGACCGCCGCGGCCTCCACCTCGACCTCCTCGAGACATTGCGCGCCTAGGCTGTGTGTTCAAATGAGGACTCTGTGATTTCTGCAGGTAAGATGCTAGATTCAAGCCGTTTGTAGCTATAGAGCATGTGTCACTATTCGCGATCTAGGTTTGACGCACGCAGAATGTTTTTTGCGGGGTGTTTCTGAATGCGCCTACTGTATGGACGAGGAAAAAAAGATGGGACGGAATTAAGTCCGCTAAATGCCCCGCTGACCGGGCCTGTAATACCTAGGCGTGTAGGTATGGGCGATCGCGAAGGCCCCTAAGGCTTAGGCTACAGAAATAAAGTAGCCTAAATGCTATCCTAAGGCAGCCTAAGGTGACCTAATTATTTCGTCTCTTGTGCTCTCGGCGGCCAATCCTTCTGACTCCCTGACGGCACTGATGTCGTGGATGATGAGTTTAGCTTGTCACATTTCGAAATAAGCTTCCTTCTTTCAATTTGCATGAGAATAGCTCGAGGTTAAGATCTGATCGTTCTTTAAACTAAAAGATTTGCGTGCTTTGGGCTTGTGTCTTATGGAACTTCAGGCTTCTTCGACTACGTACCCCTCCATCTACCTGCAACTCACAACCATCATCACCAACTCTAAACCGTCAAACAATCAACACTCTCCATCTTTATTATAGCTCTATATTCATATACAACATGTCTGAGCGAGTCGGTCCTCAACAGGGCGAAAACGTCCCTGTCAGTGGCCTTGCTGAACTGCACGCCCATCTTGCAGAGCTCCATCAGCCTGGAAATGAAGAGACACCATTAAACAACAAGCTCTTTGATGATGTCGAGCTTCAACTCACTCGTACGTCAATCTCTCCTGATAAACAACTGTATATACTGACCCGTTACAGCTTCGAACATCCCTATTATCCAGCCAACTCTTCTCCTTCCGCTGATGTCTCTCCTCAAGACCACAACACAAGATCCAACTGTGGTCTTCTCTCTCACCACCAAGCTCCTATCACCTCTTTCATTCACACAATGCCTCTCTCTAGGTGGTGCTGAATCTCTCATCGAGGCCCTCAAGTCGCCTCTTGCTGGCGCCAATCTGCTCGCTCTGAATATCATCCAAAAAGCCGCCAGCAATCCCAGAGAGGTCGACGCTCTCGCTGCTCTACCTGAGGTTGTCGAGGAACTACTTCGCACATGGCTAGGCTCACCAGATGCCGATGTTGGAGGACGCTCTACAAGAGTTTTGGGCAGTCTTCTCGAGACAGATTGCGACGTCATGCCGGAAACCCAACCAGCCATGTCGAACGGCGTCAATGGCGTCAGCCCTTCAGAAACAGGGCTCGTGAAGCGTCATATCCCTGGACATGCCAGTCTCTGGCGCTTGGTTATCTGGGATCGCCATTATCTCGAAATCATTGTTTCCCTTTGCCGTCCCGCAATCATCAACCGACAAGCAACCTTTGCGCAGGACCGTCTATTGAGGATCATTCCTCGCCTAACCGCTCTTCATCCTCGTGCCATGGCCATCTCCCCGTTCGCGGATCTATTCCCTCTACCAGGCTATGCAAGCGAGACCATCGGCCATGGCTTATTGCAATGGGCAGCACTGAACATGGTTGATACAAGCGATGTTCTCATGCATCAGACTCTGATTGTCTTCTTCGAGTCGTTTGTGAGCATTCTGCGGATTGCAGGCGATTCGCCCGATAAAGATGCCATTGTGCGTAACGTGGTCAAGACAGCCACTTCGCAAGATGAAGAATTGAAGCGGTCTTTGAGGACACTGCCGAATAGAACGGTGCAAGAGGAAGCGGAGCCCCTGGTCAAGTACATCAGCCAAATACTGGATTAGAGAGCGGCGTCGGCCACAAGAGCCTCGAGTCGAATGATCATAGCTTGGCACCGTGTAGTAAATACTAAAATAGACAATTTAACGCCAGTCAATTTTGTCCGTGCTATAAGATGTAAAGCTCCCGAGTCCGAAAGGGTGGAACAGCTTTGTCTAATAAGAAACACAGAAACAGGAACCACTTTTTAGAAAAGACATAAACTTGTATATATTGACACATCCCATTTCAACCCATAATACATTCCCCAGGCCAGACTATCCCATCATCGGATAACCTGGGGTATCTAGAACAACGTCATGAAAACCAACATTCTCTATGATTCCATCCAACGCCCTGCTTCTCTTTACTGTCAACAATCGCGGAGGAAGCCCATCCTATAGCATTCTCCTCGCGTCTGCTTCTCGATCACCCATTGGTTCCGCCGTCATTCGGCTGGCCACACTGTCTTGACGTTGTCTCGTCTGCGTCATACCCTCAATACCCAATGCAACTTCTCCAACTCGTCGCAATACCACTAGCAGCGAGGCACGCAAGTCCGCCGTGAGGTCCTTGGTGAGAAGTTCGACCGCAAGAGGGTAGAAATCGGGAACGTGCTTTTTGAAGGCATCATCGGGGAAAGTAGCATAACCTTCAAGAACATCGACGACAACTGGACGCCATGCAATAATGTTTCGATGCTGGCTTTCCTCTTCAAGAGTGGTGTAGCCATGAACAATATCCTTGCACAGAGGTACCAGCGCAGTCTCCACGTCAGGTCGACTCTGCAATCGCTCTGGTGCATCATCGGCAAACATACGGAAAAGGATGGAGATGTAAGTGGCAGCTGAACCACTCTCCTGCTTCAGAAGGTTAGGTGGCTGCTTCATGAAACCCTCCCGCCAAAGCCTCATACGCAATTCCTTATCCTCGTTGAACCGACGGGCGAATAGGAAAGATCGCTTGAGCAGCGTCATCAGACGCAAGAGTTCCTGGGAAGGAATATGAGCATAGACAGTGTCATTACTGAAGAGTTCATTGACCGTCTCTATCATCAATAGCTGCAAAACGCAACGAGAGATAATTCGATTGAAGAATCGTCGTCGCGCGGCCGTCACTACAACGGGCTGCTGCTGAAGATTAGACGATGGTTTGAACTCCTCGAGCGGAACATGAGGGCCATCTGCTGTTGGCGTCTGAAGTTCATCCTCATCAGGCGGAGGAATGATAGTGTGCTCATCATCGTCATCTCGTCCATCAATTTTGAGTGACTTCTCATCGACGGGTGTGGCCTCTGCTGAGCCTGCGGAGAATTCAAGACCATTTGGTGGAGGCGATATCGAAGCAGTGTTGTTGATAGCAGTCGCTGTAAAAAGCTGGTATGCAGTTGTTCGCTCAAACAGCTCGCAGAAAGCCCCAACAAGCTTGTTCCAGTGCTCTGGCTTGAACTTGGTAACATTCTTGAGGATTAGCTGTTGCAAGCAGTTGCTACCGATTCGTGAGATCGTGTCGTTCTCTTGGCAAATGCAAAGGGCCAATAGCTCCAGGAATCTATCAAGCATATACTCCAACGCATCGAAATAGTGTGTGAACAGAGTGATCATATTCCGTAAAGCCTGGATCATAGTGGTCGATAGCCAAACGGAAAGCTCCTCGTGGTTCAGAACATTGCTCATCTCTGGGCGAGATCTTAATACCATAAAGATGGGGTAGAGTTGCTGACGCCAGAGAATATCCCAAAACTCTGATGGGAAGGTACCGCCGTATTTCAATAGGGTTTCAAAGAAATACTCGAGAGCGTTCGATCGCACTTCCAAGTCTTCGCCTGTCATAAGAACATCGTGGAAGGCGAAGAGAACAGGGAACCAGTAGCCCTCCTCGACCGAGGTGTTTGACCGTGATCGCTTTTCAGAAGTCTGGGTTGCGCCATCAGGAGGTGGGATGTTGTTGTACTTTTGCGACAATGGACACTCGGGCGTCTTGAGCATAGTAGGAATCAGAGACTTGAGTAGCTCCAAAGCTGCCAGACTCTTCTTCTGGAACTTGAGGTTCTTGGAGAATTCTGTCAAGCATACAATCAGGTCAGTGAATGCGCCCTGAGAAATGACCACTCCAAACTTGGTTTTGTAAACCTGGTTGACATTCTCATAAGCCAGATTGACAATGCTCTCATGAGGTTCACGGGCAGCAACTGTGAAAACGCCGAACATGGTCCTCCAGCCAGATCGGATGTTATCACCACGAGCTTGGATCATCTGTATCAGACATCTGAGAACCATGTCCTTGACAGTCACATTGTGTGTATTGGCAAGCACATGCTCAAAAGGCTTCAAGAAGTCCTTTTGGAATTTGAAACCAGCCAACTCCTCGATCTCCATGAATCGCATTGAGAGCTGGCGCAGGGAATCAAGTGCAAAGAACACAATGTTCATGTTGTTGTGGCATCCAACTCGGTTGAAGTGCTCGCCAAAGACCTCCCAGATATTACTCCACTCAAACCTGACACGGTTCATGTTGTAGTAACTGATCTCGACGATCTTCTGCAAGCTGTAGGTGCGAGGCATGTCGTTGGAGCCTGACACCTTGATCTCATCCCAACTGACTTCTGTTAGTGCTTTAGCAAAGTAGACCATAGATTCACCATTCAAGTTTGCGGTGTTGGTGAAAATGCGGTCGACGCTGCGAATAACTTCATCGGATCGACTTTCGAGAGCAATTTCGGTAGAAAAGCCCTTCGATGCAGTTCCTGACCTGGCCCGTGTCGGCTTCCTGGAGTTTGACGAGCGAGAGTCAGAGCTCTCTGTCCTTTGAGGGGGCAGGAATCGAGCTTTCGATACGTCGGGCACAGCACTCTCGTCGACACCACCTGAGATGAGCTGGAGTCGGTCAAGTTGGCTGATGCACATCAGAATATCTTTCCATGACTCGCGAAGGACATTGCCCTCGGTTTGTCCCAACTCAAGGACGACCTTGAGAGCCTCGATATTCTTGGCCAGCATCTCTTGCGGGTTGTTTAAGTTGGTGGTGTTCTTCAAAGCTGACATGAACGCCTCTCTCGGAGTAGACATATCAAACAAGCAAGCAATTTGTGTGGCAAGCTTCATACCCTCAAGGCAGAGCTTGTTGACTTCGAGGTTGTGGGACTTCTGAATCTGGCTCGAAAGGGTGGAAAAGATCGACATCCAAGTAACACTGAACATAGGGCTGACATGCTTGAAAGAAGTTGCAAGAATGTACTTCGTCCCAGCTTTTCGGCGTTGACTCTTGAATAGATCTTTAAACAGTTGTTCGGAGCGTAGAGCGATCTCCTCCGACTGCTGCATGTAGGCCTCGCGCTGCAAATCCCGACCAACGTTGGAAAGTGCTTGTCCGAGACCAGCGGCAATACCAGTCGATTGGGCGGGTGCATTGCCGGCTGCAGCCGCTGCATCTCGCTCGCTCTTGAGAACGATCTCGTTGGCGGCGATTTCATCGTAGATGGTAAGGAGGTATTCGTCAGGCAAATCCGCATTATCGTTAATACCACGATTGTTCTTGATAAACTCTTCCTTACTCATGCGCTTGGCGATTTTGACACTGTGCAAGTCAGTGTTGAGCAAAATAACTGAATAAGCCAAGACGTATGCAGTGTCGGCATTGGCGAATGCATTGGGGTTTCCAAGAACATAACGCTCGGCAAACTTAAGCATGAATCGATCGATCTTTTGAGCTTCACCAGGCAGGCGGAAAGACTGGAGGAACTGGCGCAACGAGTCAACGAATCTCCTTTTGGCAAACTCCATGGTGTCGACAAATGCGTGCATAATGTCGATATTCTTCTGGTCTCCTTCACCCAAATACTCTCCAATTTGAGCCTTGTCAAGTTTGTCCTCCCTTATCAGGAACTCGGCGATATCTTTGGGGCTGTCGCTTGGGATGAAGCCATCACGCAGGAGCATCTGAATACCCTTCTTCGGCTTAAAGTTGAACTGGTTGATTCCTTTCATCAAGGCCGTCTTCCTCATTTTCTCCTTTTCCAATTGATCTGGGTCGTCTTCCAGGATAGGCGTGGATGGAGGCAAAGGGGTTTCCACGCGAGAGACGCTATCGTTGATGCTAGGGTCGATCGATGGTCGGATATCCAGGGAAGCCTTGAGGTCCTGGTTTTCGGAGCGCGCAGGCTCAGCGTCACCTCGGATGGGCGCCGACCAGTTCACCATAGATCGCAACGTCTCAACCAAAGCTTCGATAGACAATCGCTTGATCGCATACTCCTTGGGATAATCCGGCTCGGCCTCTTGATTAGGAGCAATGTGAGCTACTGTCAGAGGGGGGGGAAGGGTTGTTTTTAGTTGCCATTCGCTCGCAGGTGTTGTCTTCAGCCGCATTTCTTCATACACTTGCTCGTTGATCGTGGTAATAGTAAGCGGGGTCGTCGAGAACTTGGACAGGTCCTCGATGATTGTTTGGTAAATATTATCGACCGTCTGATCGCAGTCATAATTAAGGTAGATTTCGACCAATGCCTTAGGGTCGGCGCATAATCGGTTGAGAATTGTAACAAACTGAACTTTTTGTGACAACGGCGCAGTTCTTCGTGCAAGGAGCGCCAAGTAGATTTCGTTCAAGAATACCTCGATTTCTTTCTGCCAAGTGTGTCAGTAAGTGACAGTTTGCACTCCAGGAACAAACTTACCTTGAAATCAGCGCGCATGTACTTGACCATCAGCCAAAAGATCTCGCTGCTCACGTTGAATATCCTGTCAACTGAGCTAGCACCATTACGAGTAATACTTAGACAAAGATAGAATTTGATCGCCTGCAGGAAACTCGTAGGCTCGCCGCTCTTCGAATTCTTAATCGTACAAAAAGGAGAAGTGAAAACGGCGATATTGTTGTTAAGAAGTGTGTGAATTAGGTGAAGAGAAATAAGCTTGGAGCGCATAGGCTGACCACGGACGTCGTAAAGCTGATCAGGTGGTAGAACCTTGGTTGACAGGTTGCAGAAAGATCGAAAGACGAGATAAGCATCCCGGATGTAAACCTCGTCCTCGGCGTCCAGCACGTCACCATCCTCAGCAGGGGCATGATCCTGGCCTGCCTGGTCAGAGACTGGAGTGTCAGTCTCCTTTCGGTCGGGCTTAAGCCGTGTGACCATAGTAGGTCCGTCGCCCAGGTTCGAATCGTCAAAGCTCTTACGATGCTCTAGATCCTTCAGGGTGAGCTTTGCGCCGCTCTCGGCAGGTTCGGTCGAGGAATTTGCGGCCTCGGTAGTTTCGTCTGGCGAGTCGTCGCGGTCGGGACTGTCGTTGGCACCATTGGCTGATTCGGCCTGGTCAAAAGTAACATTGCTAGAGCCATTCTTGAGATGTTCGAGATTGAGACGGGCCTCCTTCATATGCAGTCTTGTCTTAACACGCTCAAAGACGGTACCAACCATCTGGGTCAAAGTACCCTGAGCAACCTGCTGGTTGGCTGTGCTTCGCGACAGCAGAAAGACATTGTATACTTGCCGCACGGCCTTGAGAAGACCAGCGCCATGGACGACGATCTTGTCATTGAGGACAGCTGCTAGCAAGGACTTGACAATCTGCAATTGGATCTCAACAGCGGTGGTTTCACCTTGGAAGCAGTTGCAGATGGTATCGATAGCTCGCTCGATCAGGGGAGGAACGGGCTCAGCACCCTCTTCGGTCCCTTCGGAAGGGTTACTTGGCACGGAGAAGTATGAATAGGAAATAAGCTTTCCAATGCAATCGAGAGCGGTTGTGGTAAGTTGGACGTTTGTAGAGCGTGATGCTAGCTGTAGAGGAGCGAAAACGATCTCGGGGTCAGGAAGCTGGTCCTGTTCCTTGATGGCGTCGAGTGCCTTGGTAGTGGTCTCTTCTAGTTGCTTGTTGCGCTGAGCATCCTTGGACGAGGCAATGGCCTCGAGCGAGGACACTACAAATTTGAGGGAGCTCATGGGGGAGCGCAGAGAAGGCCAGTGGCCATTCGATAGGGGAACGGGTAGTCGAGAAGGTCGAGGTCGAAGGAGGGAGGTTGTGAGGTTTACGTCGATTCCTCAGGGCAATTAAAGAAAGGAGACGTGGATGCGGCGGGAAGAGGGAGCTAAAGCTCACCTATGCGCCGTAAGTTTAAAAGTCTCGGCGCAACGCTTGAGGTTCAGGAAATGCACTCCCTGAGATGCTGAATGTCCAAACTGGTCGGCAGCCAGCAGAAAAGAATGATAGAAGAAGAAGAAAAAAAACAGCCTGTGTCTTGGTCTTGGTGATGTTGCCGTCAGCTTTCAAAAGCTGGTATACCCCAAGCACTACTAAGGTACAGCACTGTACCAGGGATACGAAGTCGAAGTGGACAGCGTTACCAGTGGAGGCCCCAGTTTCCCAAATTGAGCTCCGACTTGCGGGACCCTGAGCCCCAGATTGCCTCGTAAGCTGCCAATTAGCGTTTGGGGAAGGCAATAGTGTCTTTTGAGCCAGGTACTGATACATTTGTTATACGGAGTGGAGATTAAGGAAATTCAAGTCCAATAGGGTAGATTCATCACTCACCAGCTCCAAGGTATTCGCGATAATGGATATTTGCTCTTCATTTATCTAGAAGATTTGTAAAATCATCTCAACCCTAGATACCTCAGTTCAAAGTATCCTATAAGATCTATATTTGCTCAGTAATTGCATCTTCTATGTAGCAGGATAGTCCCTTGCCAGTATTTGGACTGGTATACAAGTGCAGAGTCGTCAGGGTACCAAAAGAATTGGCCGTCGAGGTCATTAGAAACAAGACAAGCTGATCACCTTATGTCAGCTTAGAGTAGCACTTAGACTACTTTATTCTGGTGGCCCAAGTCTAAGAGGAGCGTCATTCATCATCAGCTTCATCCGCATCTGCACCATTTCCCTCTTGCCATCCTTCCCTGGGCTCTGCAGCTTTTGCCAGAAGGTTCCTCGTAACTTCTAACCGATATATTTGAGGCCCAAGCTCTTCTTCGTTTTTACGATGAGCCTCAATCCAAGTCCTTATTTGTCCTCGGACTTCCTTGTTGCTCGTCACTGTTGTCAACTCCGCTGCCCAACCGTACACAAAGATAGACAGCTTCGAGCTCTTGAAGCCACTACTCAATGCAACGTCTTGAGCGACTTGGGGCAGTGTACCCTTATTAATAGCAGCTGCCACAGCGTCCATATCCCATGGTTCGCCGATGACAGCTACAGGAATCTGAACATTGGATGGTAATGGATGAATAGTGAGTTCCTGGAAACGTTCGCGAATGTGCTCTGAGGACTTGCCTTGTGTGTCACTGCCACCCCAGGGAATCAACAGCCTGCCGCGTTCGCGTTCAGATTCAGTACCAACGGTTCGTAGTACATCATGGAAATGCTCCGCTGCTTCCCGTGTGCAAACGAGCTCCCGATCCGCCAAGACAGCATACAGCACCCGAGCCATAAGTCCACCTGCATATGAATTCTCTTCTTCTATCTGCGCACGCGTTGTCCGTGATTGCCATGGTTGAGGTTGAAGATCCAGATGCGTTAGGTCCGAGATGAGGTCAATGAGGATAGTGTGATCGAGATTAACCGTGGACGTAAGTGATGCAAGTTCATCTCCAACGAGGTTTCCAATGGCTATATCGAGTGGTGGACTGGGTGCGGTGACAAAATCGCTGTCTTGAGTTTCGATGATGACTTCGACCAAAGAATCCGTGTGTTTCAATTGATGGAGGAGAATGTCCAGTTCCTCCTCTCCTCGGCTGAGACTAGCAAGAACGAGACGTATTCGCGGAAAACGATACTCGTGACGGTTCATCCTTGCAGCTGTGACTAGCCGTTGCACATATATCGCGAGCGGCGTATCTTCCCACTCTTCTCGATCGACTTCATCGCCAAGTTCATGCTCACCCCATCCCCAGCCGCAGTCATTCATCTGGCGAGCCAGCCGGTCGCGAGAAATGGCTTTGACAGCGATCCATTCCCGTCCACCTTCAACGACGTCGACCTCAACGCGACCCTGCTCCTTCAACAGACGATGCAAATTGTGTTTATCTTTTCCTGAAACCTGGCACTTTTCAATCTCCAATTTTCGCGCATCTTTGGTTGACCCTTGGAAAGCTTGATTAATGGCGACAAAGCCATGGCTTTTCTTTAATCGATTCCATTGGGCGATGCTATGGGCTGTAAATGTAACACTGGCATCAAGCTTTCGCTCTTGAGCTGTGAGTCGCTGAGACTCAAAGACTTTTGTTTCCGATGAAAATTCCTCAATGAGCTTGCATAGCGCACAATTTTCTCGTTGCAAAGCCTTCAAGAACGTTGGCAAACCCGATGAGGATACAGGCCTTGACTTTGCCTCTAGGCCCTGAACGAATCGCTTAATCTCATGGATGTTGGTAATAAGAAGTGTCGAATGTGTCTTTGCCAAATCCAGTATCTTGGATCGGCGAACAGCCTCTGTGTCGTCGGTCATCATGCCTGTAACTGCCACAGGCCTGCTAATCTGACAACATACCCCAGTGCAAGAATATGCATTGATGATCTAGACATATGATATTCGCCTCGAGTCTAATACGTCTCTGGCCGATTTACAGGTTTCCATCGGGGGAAGTGGTGCGAGTGGATAACAGAAAAATGCCTTTCGAAGCTCGGCATGTCAAAATGAAGTAGGATGAGTGTCGGCTTTAAGATGGTGGAAGGTGACCAAATTATTTCGTCTCTTGGGCTCTTGGCAGGCAGTTGTTCTGATGGGTACCTAGGTGCCCCATGTGGCTAAAATGACCTGTGGCTGGTGACATTTTGGAAGTGGAAGGTACGAAGTGCAATAAAGGAACACGACTTGATGTTGAAGAGACAACAAGGGAAGGAGGTTGTGGTACAGTCTTTCAGTATCAGGCTGAGCCTCGAACCTCCGCTGCATTCTAGAATCATGCTATGATGGATATGGATCCATCAGTACCTACACAAGAATCACCACCAAGATTCAAGATCCCAGTCCATGGATTTAAGAGTCCGATTTTCCGCAAATGACGGACCAACTCTGGACCGTTGCTTATTTCCGTTGAAACGGATTCCGGCATCGAAGAGCAAAAAAAGCACTCTACGAACGATCAATAGTAAGCACCAATGTGATAGTTTCAAGAAGGATTCAAGTCTTATGTATAATTCCCCCTTCGGGTTTAGCTCATACCCTACCACTGACAGAACTCGGTCTTTTGGCTCGGTCTTTTGCATTCCCGTCATATCGTTTAATACCCGATGCCCGTAAGACTCACGAAGATGCGTGCAGCTTCCTTTCTCTCATAGAGAGCTAATTGTGTGTTACTACTCGAATTCACCGTTGTCTCGCTGTTTTTGATCCTAGTTACTTGCAAAACTTGGGTCTTCAAGCATGCCTCAGAACTCGCCCCCAATCACATTGTCGACTCCGAGCTTCTTCTTCAATGATCCACTTGATGTAAGTCAAGAGACCATTGCCGAAGGAGCCGAAGCTCCGGTAGACGATTCTTTCAATTTCCTGGTCGACACTTCCACTGCGGGTAGTGGAACTGCCGTGTCTTCGGCTGCCAAGACGGAGAAGAAGCGGCGCCGGCCGGCCCTATCCTGTGAGCAATGCCGGCGCCGTAAGATACGGTGCGACCGCAGTTTACCTTGTGTAAATTGTGTCAAATCCAAGATCTCACCTTGTACCTATGCCCCTACACATATACCGGCCTCACGAAGCAAGAAAAGCACAAGCCATACTGCTGGTGCAGACCCATCTTCGCAGGTACCAGGGAGATCAGCGCCTACCATTGACCCTAATCAAAGACAATCCCCATCAAGTTCATCTGCAAGACGGCAATCCTCCAGTGTCCCAAGCTCAACAGTTGGATCAAACTCAGAATCCTCGACTGTTGATGCTTTGGCCGCGAGGGTGAAAGAGCTTGAGCAGAAGCTGGCCGAGACATGTTATATCACTAAACCGGAACGAGATAGGATAGAGGAGCCCGACGATGAAGAACAGAATCCAGCCCCAATGAAGGGGACTGTCTCCAAGACAAGATTCTTTGGCCAGAGCCACTGGATGAATGGTGTTGATATGGTTCGTCAGATACCCTCCCTACATGCTGAAGTCATCTCTCTAATGTGGACATAGTTTCCTAGTGTTCTTGATGTGCTTAAGTCGGCAGAGTTACAAAACAAACAGCCTAATATGGGCTTCGCCAAGTGTAAGACTTTGGCTCGCATCATCAAAGCGAACCGTCACAAACCTGTATCGACAGACAAGCTGGGACAAACCATCCCGGAACGTGGCCTTGTGGATCAGCTTGTCAATGCATACTTCGACACATTTGAAGGCGCGATCCGGATTCTCCATCGACCTACCTTCCGAGCAGAGTACGAGAGGTACTGGCAGAACCCAGAAGCTGCTAGCCAGGTGTTTGTCATGCAAATGCAACTTTGTATGGCCATTGGAGCAACACTCCATGATGATGTCTTTAGCTTGCGACCTGCTGCTATGCAGTGGGTGCATGAGGTCCAGATTTGGCTCATGCTACCACCGGAGAAAAGTAGGATGACCATAGCCGGTATTCAAATCATGTGCATGATGAGCATTGCCAAAGGATGCTGCGCTGTTGGCCAGGATCTTACCTGGGTTTCCACTGGATCCTTGGTCAGACAGGCCATGTATATGGGACTACACCGAGACCCAAAACATCTCGGAAATATGTCTGTCTATCGTTCCGAGATGCGTCGACGCCTATGGGCAACTATCTTGGAACTCAACCTGCAATCCTCTTACGACGCTGGAGGCCCGCCCTTGCTGTCCTCAAAGCACTACGATACAAAACTCCCAGCTAACCTCAACGACGATCAACTGACAGACGAGCCGGATGCCGACAGACAACCAGCTAGCAATCCGGAGACCTTGACCGACATGTCAGTTCAACTTGCCCTTCAAAAGTCTTACGCACTGCGTTTGGTCATCATCAGACACGTCAACGAATTCCGGGCCAATGACTCCTACTCCGAAACACTCCGCCTCAACTCTGAACTCACAAAAGCATGCCGAAGTTTGACTGAGAATCTTGCAGCTCTGGCACAAGCCCAGAGATACCAGCCACGTATTATCTTCACCCAGTTCCACAGCGCTTTGGTCCAAATGTTCACATATCGCTGCTTCTTGTCTCTTCATCAGCCCCTGGTTGCCCGTTCCAACGACGACCCAACCTACTACTACTCCCGCAAGGTCTGTCTCGATTCGTCGCTTAAGCTTGCACAAATATGCAGTCTTTCGACACCTCGATATGGGCCGTATCCTCCTGGCGGTTCGATTGACCCCACAACAAGCCTCAATCGTCTCATCACAAACGGCGCAGGTGTTTTTCGTGTAATTCCCCTTCAAACGCTCTTTTCGGTGGGACTAGAATTCATCAAGAAGTCAGAGGAACAGCGCGATAGTCTTGGTGGGCTTCCGGCTATGGGCTACGGAGAACTTCGCTCTGTTCTCGAGGCTGCTCAAGCGTGGTACGAGCGACGCTTGCTAGCAGGAGAGACAAATGTAAAGGGGTACTGTTTCGTTGGAGCTGCCTTGGCCCTTGCTGATGCCCTCGAGTTGGGTTTGTCCAGGGAGGACACTGATCAGACTATCATCGAAGTTGGAGCAAGTACCAGCAACAAGAGTTATGAACTGTTGAAACAGGTCGCAGAGCGCGAAGGGGTGACAATGGTGAATCCTGAAGATGAGGAGGCGATACAGATTGATGTGCCGTCGTTTGATGCCGATGCTATGCAGGGCATCATGGACATACCGTTGGACTGGATGGTGATGGGTGACCTGGGCTTGGACGGGATGGGAGGATTCAATTGGGCCCGAGGCAGTATGAGCATGCCTCAGCAGTTTGACTCTGTTGATCCGTCAGTGGTCTCACAGTTCTAAGAGCCCATGTCTCGATTAATGGTAATGAATGAACGAACGAACGAATGAACTAAAAAGACTAATCTCACCTCATGTCATATAATACACATATTTACAAGATATCCATTCCCCTGCACAAACATTCAAAGAGCGCCTGCTATGTTGATCGTAAAGTTTACGAAGACTGAGATGGTGCTTCGCTATTTCAAAACTGATGCATCATTCTATGGCCTCGGCGAATACTGGGGTGGGATGCTGGGAGATCATTGACAGAACACTGGTAGACCATGAAGCTTTTTCACTTATGCAAGTACCGGCCAACGGTAAATACTGGGACGTCGAAGATACGAAGGATGAACCACAGGCAATACAGAGAGGAGCGAGTATATAATGAGGGATATGCAATAGATTCTTTGTCCAAAACACCCCCCAAGTTCGAAAGGATATAACATTATTAATCAATGGTCATTGTACATGGGCTTTTCCGCCTCGTAAATCTTCCACACTTGCGACGTGACCAAGCAATGTAGCTCTATGTATGTTCATAGTTCTTCGTCGCCTTGGTCAACAGATTTCCACCCGGGATCACTCTCGTGGGCACCCCCACGAATCCCCAAGTAAACTCCTTGCCGCATCTCTTCTGTCCGAGAGATCATCTCCTCCTATTCTATAAAAAGTCATTTCCTCGCTCGACTGCCTTGGTCTCTCCGTATGCATCTGTATTCAGAGGTAGGTAGATGTTCTACCCCTAATTTACAGAAGAAGCTCAAGAGGGTTCTCGATAACCTTCTTGACCTCCTTGAGCCACTCAGCACCGACGGCACCGTCAACGACCTTGTGGTCGAAGCTGGCAGTGAGGGTGATCTGGTCGTCGAACTCAACACCGGCCTCGTTGTCGGAGGGGATGGCAACCTTCTTGGTGGTACCAACAGCGAGGATGGCGGCCTGGGGAGGGTTGATGACGGCAGTGAAGTGGTCAACAGCGGGGTTCATACCCATGTTGGAGATGGAGATGGTACCGCCCTGGTACTCCTCGGGCTTGAGCTTGCCATCACGAGCCTTCTTGGCAAGAGACTTGACCTGAGAGGAGATGGCCTCAAGACCACGGCCCTCGACACCAGTGACGATAGGGGTGATAAGACCAGTGGGGGTGGAAACGGCGACGGAAACGTCGACGTTGTTGAACTGGCGGATGTTACCATCGCGCCAGCTGGAGTTGACCTGGGGAACCTTTCGGCTGGCAACGGCGATGGCCTTGATCAGGAAGTCGTTGACGGAGAGCTTGTACTTGCCGTCGGCGGAGGCGTTGAGAGCCTGGCGGAGCTTGAGAAGCTTGCTGACGGAAAGAGAGCTGGTGACGAAGAAGTGAGGGTTGGTCTGGGTGGACTCGACCAGGCGGTTGGCGATGGTCTTGCGCATGCCGCTGATGGGGATGTCCTCGTAGGTAGCGCCGGGGGCGCTAGCGGCGGGGCTGCTGATGGCCTTCTTGACATCGGCCTCAGTGATCTGTCCGTTCTTGCCGGTACCCTTGAGGCCATCGACGCTGACACCCTTCTCGCGGGCAAGTCGCTGGGCGGCAGCGACAATGTTGGGCTGACGGTCGAGAGCAGTCTGGAGACGGCCCTGAGACTGGTACTGCTGGGGCTCAGGAGAAGGCTCGGGGGTGGAAGCAGACTCGGACTTGGACTCAGACTTCTCCTCCTTAGGGGCAGCGGGCTTAGCGGCATTACCACCAGCGTCCTCGACGGAGAACTTCTCGAAAGCGGCGACATCGGTACCCTCCTCAACGAGAACGGCAATGGGCTGTTAGGAAGCAGTTAGTAACATTATACATCATTACTGAATGATATTGGCCATAGGACCAAGATACCCCGAGCCCCGAGTGGTGGGCTGAGTGGATTCAAAAATTGAAAGACTTACGCTGCCAACAGGAATATCCTTCTCACCAGCGTCCTTCAGGATCTTGGCGATAACACCCTCCTCCTGGAACTCGAAGTCCATCTGGGCCTTGTCGGTCTCAATCTCGACGAGGACGTCACCGGGGGCGATGGAATCACCGATCTTCTTCTGCCAGGCGCCAATGTTGCCAGCCTGCATGGTGGGAGAGAGAGCAGGCATCTTGATGACCTGGTGCTCGGGGAACGAGGCATAGTATCGCACAACGTGGCCAGCGAAGCCGGTTCGCAGAGCGCTGTGGGTAGGGGCGAGGACGCGCCTTCGGAGAGCGGCGCTGAGCATTGTGGAAGATATTAAGGTCCTTTCTAATTGATAGAGATATTAGTCGGTGTTGAACATGGGGGGGCAGCGCGAATATGAATTGAGCCACTTTTGGGGTATTGGGGGGCACAGGAAAAAGCACTCACCGGCCGGATTGGCAATTGAAAGAAGAATTATTCAATACGTGACGTGAGGTCACGAACAAGAAATCGAAAGCGGAGGGAAGAGGTCAAGGACGAAGAGTGATGCAGCTCTGTCGTGAGAAGGAGAAGGAGAGGGAGAGAAAGAGTCGGGATCGGAGGAAATCTTTGGGGTTGGACAGACGTGGAGTTTTTTGCATGTTGAGCTCCGACGACTGAGGTACTTTGAAGCTTTGGCGTGGACTAAGCCCTTTTGGGACCCAAAGTGACTGCAGGGGCCTTGTCAAGAACCCAGCGTTGGAGGCAGAAGCGACCGTTGAGAGGGCAACATTTGGGCGATTTCAGGGCACTTGCGCCGTTTTTTTCGAGGCATTTAGGGGACCTAGGCGCTATAAGGCACACAACTAGACGAAGACCCGCCAAAGAACTGGGAGCTCAGAAAAAAAAAAGGTTGTAGACGCCATCATGGTACCTCGAGTTCGGGGGATCATTACGCGACATGAGCGAAGTCCGGGTGAATAAGAATAACGAACAGGGCATGTGTAAGTCACTAATCCTTAGTTGTTACAATTGAGATATAACGTCACTAATTTTCCCTCCACTTCATAATTCTAGTGCCCCAAGCCTATCTAAGCATCAAGCATCCTTCTCACAACTTGCTGATAATTGTGTTGAGACAATTATCAAGTCCCTGAAGTACCTCCATCTTATCTCCATTGCACTTCCGTATTGCTAAATTTTCGTCGGGCAAATTATTCTGGCTTCGGGATAGATCGGCCCGGATGGTGGGGTCTTTAATTGGTCGAATTTAACTAACCTCAGATTTTTAGTGTCGACGGGAATAACAACATTCAAGAAACCATTTAGCTCTAATTCCGATACAAGAAGAATCACAGCTGCCAGAGAGATATGACGTGAAGGTGGGATATCTAAATTAATCATCATTACATACATCTAGTTTATCAAATCAAATTTATACTTTTAAGTTCCCCTTCATGTCATTAGAATCCAATGGATATTGTATCAACTTCCTCCTGCCCACCACACTTTGACCAACTCTTTCGGCCCACTCAATGCCGATGAGAAGGATCTTTTTTGCCTTACTTCTCTGCTCCCTTCAGAACCCTTTGAACTTTTAGAGCTCTTAGGTTTGGAGATATTAGTGTAGCCCTTGGTGAGCAATACGGATTGCCGTCGGGTACCGTCAGCCCCTAACGTTGCTGTCCCTTGGCGAACCATTCCCAGTGATGGTTTTGGTGTTGGTTTGGGGGGAGGTATAGGCCTCATCTCAACATCCTCTGGTATAGAATCCTTAGGAATAAATGCTCGGATACCGAAGTTGCCTTCATTCTTCTTGGCCCGTCCGTCTCGTCCTCTAGTTCGTCCTTTGCGATCCCATCCCATTTCAAAACGCTGTGGCGCATCCCCTTCGGTGAAGATGGCTTCGAGCTCACTATCTGGCTGCCATTGTGCAGCACGCGGTAGCGATCTGAACAAGTTGCCGTCAACGAGAAGGGCCGTGACAGATGCGATAGTTGTCGGCATGCGAGGCAGTCGAACTCGTCGCCAATACACCCACGAGAAAAGGTGAAGGAGCATAAGTGCCCCCACAAGACCCTGAAGAACCCTTGTAGCGACCTCATCTTGGTGCAATCTAACCTTTCTTGCTATTTTGCTACCGCTGATGATCGGAACAGCCTGAGACACTGCCGAATCAGGATCAATGCCGCTGACAATAGCGGTGTTATTGACCTGTGGGAACGTGCCCTTCGATGATAGATGGCGACGACTCCTGAAGTTCAATGATTGGGCCCTTATGATGCCATGCTGAGACAGTATAGCTGACTGGGTTTGGTTTGTAGCATCTGCAGATGAGCTTCCAAATGTCGAATCGGGCACAGCAAATTGAGAGACGTTCAGCATTGCAAAGAAAGGGTCGAGCAGACCACCCGAAGAGACGTTGACAAGTGACGAATATTTGAGTTCTGGTATGGCGACACTCGTGTCCTTGACGCTGTGCTCGACGGGAACTGGAGGATGATCTGGGAAGAGGTTAAGCTCGGCGCCCTGGAGGACAACATCGACATCAACTGCTTGGATCGTCTCGTTACAGGCGAGAGCATTAATGTTGCCCACCGACATATCGCTGCTTCCCAGATTATCGAGCTGGCCCCAGATGTATATCCAATCGGAGCATTGTGATGTCGAGTTTGTCTTCCCTTGCCCAACGCCAAAGACTGTGCTACCGCTCAAGCTCTTGGTATCTTGTGTTCGGGAGGAGCCCTTTGTCGTTCCAATGATGGCATTGCTGCTACCCTGTCGTCCGAGTCCGCCACAGGCTTCACCTGCAAGGTCCACACGCAGCGGGTTGACGGTCCCATCATTAGGCTCGACTTCGAGGGTGAGGTTGGTGGATATCTCATCAGACTTGTACAATCGACATGACATGTTTGGCCGGATTGCCGTGAGTTGTGCGCTGACCATCAAGTTATCGCTGTTATCTTCGTTGACTAGCGATATACTCGGCATGTTGAGATCGGCGTAGGTGAATCGAGGATAAGGAGCATCGGCAGCGAGTATCAGCGATGCCATGGTAGTGTCGTTATTGCAATCGGTACATATAGGGTCGTCGAGAGAAGATGCTAGACTGTTGGCGAAAAAGTCTTCGGTACGTAGTGGAAGGTTGCTGTCAAGCTCAATGGGCCTGGGATCAAATAAAGGAGCAGACGCAACTACCACGAGGAGTGCCACAAACCCACCAGAAATGGCAGCCAGGGCAGCGATATCCCGAATCTTGAAGGCTCGCCTAAAAGCCACATGCCTCAAAGCATTAGCCAAGTTCAAGCCAATAGTCTCATCAAAGTCTCCCCGGTGTTTTAGGTGGGAGAATGGGGAGAGGAGCCTCGTCCACCATTCTAGCGAGAGCATATACATGGCCACCAAAAGTAAGACAAAAGCTGGCACAACAGTCCATGCAAAGTATGCTGCATCGTCATCCATCGTTCTCAATCCATTGTAACGCTGCGACAAGCGGATAGAAACCTCGAAACCTATGATGATACATGCGAGGGCAAAGAGGTATATCAGTCGGATTAGGCCGTGCATCGAGTTGGGCTGTCTCCAAGTAGAAGAGTCGTACTTCTTCTGAGCGGTTGCTGTAGGCACTCTACCCCCGAAGATGTGAAAGTAGCCCAAGTTGGGGCTGTCCAGCTTCTCATGGCCTTCGGCTCCGCTCATATAGGTCGAAGCCTCGAGCCTTGATCGAAGGACTCTATTGGGTGCAGGGCCCATGCCCGTGAGTGATTCAACGAGCGGGTGACTGTGTGCGACTACCGAGGCCATGCCAACGATAGTGCTAGGATCTCGTGGAAGAAAACCTCTTCTCGGAACCAGGAGTATCGTAGCCAAACTGAGAAGCAAGCAGAGTACCAGAAGTCCTGTTATCAAGTATGCGGGAGCGGGTCGTACGATGAGTCGTCGTCCAATAAAGCTGGTAACAGCGGTTGAAGAGCTGGGCGATGGCTCCATCATAGCGTATTGAGCGATCAAGGCTGAGGACTGCGCGTAGAATCGTTTGGAAAGATGTCTTAGGATGTCCTTGTCTGTTAGTGATTTCGCCTTGGGAAAATCCCATCCGTTTCTTAAGCCCAGCGCAAGTGCAGCCGACATAGCCTCGTCGATCTCGAGAATAGCACTTCCATTGTATGATGAGTTTATGAATGTAGATAGAAGCTGCTTCTCAGACATTTCATCGGATTCTAAGGACTTGAACAGGGCCTGGGTGACTGCCCACGGGTGAACTTGGTCGAGAGTGGTGTTCTTCGCTTCAGGTTTGGGAGTGATTGAAAGAACGGTCTCGAAGCTCTTGGCAACAGTAACTGTGGTGATACTGTACTTTGGTTTACAGAGAAATCCGGTCGCTGATGAGATCTTGCCGAGTCGCCCATTCGATGTTTTCGATTGCCGCTTCAGTTGATCGATATCGAGGTCCAGAGTACCAGCCATAATTGCTACTCGCTGTTCGTCGTCTTTCGTTGAGCCACCGCAACTGGCTGGTTGGAATGCCAAAAATGCTCTTGTTAGGCCTTCGTCGTTGGTAGTTGCAAGTTTCGTGCTCGAAATGGTTTGTGTTGAGGAACACCCTGTCTCCGACATTGTCACGTTCAACGTGAGAGAGCCTCCATCCAACCTCATCGAATCCAAAGATACGTCGGCATCTTCACATTCCAAAACCCCAATGAATCCATCTACATCCGCCGTAATGCCTATTAAATCTGTAATGTCGCTAGAAAATGGTGTATATGCTGTTTCGGGAGTAATCCCATTCGGAAAAGAAATGTTGTCGGCCGCCAAAGCAGCGAGAGTAAAATAAGGTAACGATCCAGTGTCTTGTAGCCTGGAAGCACTGTTGGAGAACTCGGTCTCTACTGTGATAGCAGTCTCGTAACGAGCAACAGTGACAACTCTGGGCGTGACAAAGGCCGTGGAGAATATAATGATTAGTTTAAATATTATTCCGGCGCTGACCGGAGCTGCAACAAGCCAGTCCCTGTTACGGACTGCTTTAATAATAGCCATAGGCTCAGAAAGAGAAACGTAATCCAGTAAAAGAGACTTGTCGACTTCGAGTTGGTTGTTCAGCATGCGAATCCAGGGCATAGCGGCCGAGGCTTGAAACTCGACTCTGTTCCAGAAAGCGGCCACCATGACGAATACCAAAGTCGTACCATATTGCCACAAGTATCTTGATGCGTCATCAGCTTCGTGGACACCATCGTTGTGTTCAGAGAGTTGAAGTGCGATCTGTACTCCTGCAATGAGAACTAAAAACGCAACAACATAAAGAACCAAGATTCGTCGATGGAGAAAGACGGGTCGCCATGGTAATTCGACTTCAGTAGGCTCGGCTGGAGTTCCTGCTCGCGGCGAAGGAGGCAACGGTAGACTGATTTGCGACTTGATGCTTCCAAGAAAAGGCCATCGGATGCCCTTGGCTGTAGATTGTGTACTCCTATTACTTGGATCATATGGTGCTGCTGAACTGGCTAATCTCTCGGAATCGAAGAAGGAAGCGATATTCCCGGGCTGCTGAGGTTGAGAGCTAATAACGCTGGGACCAGAAACAGAACCAGAGAGGCCCGACCCGTGCCGGTGCGAGTTCGTACTATCGAGAGCGCTTGATGGTCCAGGCTCAGAAACGTCGTTTACCCCGTGAACTGAGCGAACATGTCGATGATACGAATCGTAGGATTGGCGGTACTTGGGACGAGCAACGTTAGCGCTCTGACTCGCTTCAGAACTCATTGCTGTTAGATTTCGTGTATTTATCTATAGTATTCAGTGTTGCGCATCGTCGATTCGTCGTGTTTAATGGCGAGAGCATGATTCTGAAAGTAGTCGCTACCGTGGAATGTTCCCACAGCTCTACATAGCCATGTTGTAAAGAGAGAAAGAAGAAAAAAAGTCGTAATCGTTAAGAAAATTGGTCGATGAGGCTCTCGTGAGAGGGGAGCTGAGGGTTGGCAGCCTGATGATGATGAGGACGAGTGACGTGTAAATGAATGGACTCAGCCAGAACCAGGGCTGCAAAATAATTGGAACAAGATTTTGTTAATGACAGACGTAAGCAGGGAAGAAGCAAAAAAATAGAAGAGAGAACAAGTCGTCACGGATAGAGATGAAAGTTTGGGAAGAGCGAGTAAGATGAGAGAAGAGACAGATCAGATTGGCATGTCGAATATCAAGGGATTCCTTGCTCGCTCGCATAAGGCGAGAGAGACCAGGTAGTAATTGGTCTATACCATATACTCGGAATTACTATTAGATAGATGTTCCTTGGTTAGCAATGACCTAATGGTTGGTAGTCTGCACAGTACTGGAGAAGAAAATAGAAGAGAAACTCTGGGCACCTGCAGTTCCCCGTCCCATGTCTTGGACGGAGGAGCCTCAAAATGTCATCGCTTCAGGAGATGGAAGCCCACAAGGGGATGGATAAGCCGAGTCTAGGTGAAACGGGGGTTGTCTTTACAGGGGTTCCTGTGCCTGGGATGAGATCCCGAATCAAAGTTCCTCGTACATTACTATGGTAGTAAGCTGCAGCACAAGCACAGCAGGTGACTTGGTTTCAATTATTGGCCAGGGTTTATGATAGTACTGCAACCCTTTCAGTTGGTGGCTCTTGTTTATCGTTTTCGCTCACCTGAGTCCTGCTGCGGGTATTGTTTAGAAATTAGGTAGAACAGTCACTCGAGCTGCACAACAAGGCTGGGCACAAAGAAATACTGGACGATATTGGCGGAGAAATGTGAAAAACAAGTGGGATCGTGAGCATTTAGCTTAGGATGAATTACCCAAAGGGACGTTTTATTCCCCGGATGGACAAGGAAAGGGATTGTGTGCATAAAGTGAGGGTATCCCTGTTATCCATGCGCTTGAACTTTTCATTGGTATGCGAAATTATGCCCGATTCTTGGCATTGGAAACAAATTATGTCAATGGCATGATTCATGCAGTCATTCATGTGAATCTGTAGGTAGAGATCTCAATGATGCTTCAATGATTAATGTTCCAGACTCATCCGGAGAAATCATCTAAGCGAGCTGCCATCTCAAGCACAAGCACGGTTTCGAATACCACTAGTGTCGTCCCATTTCACGCCATCTCCATTGTTTTGCTTCAGTAGTCTCCAGAGCTTTGGGCATAACCGAGATCAACAATGGCAATACCGCACGTAATTATGCACTGCATGTAACGGGCATTAGATTAGATCTGGAGCTAGACCAAGCATTGTAACTCCGAGGTAGATCAAAACATGCCCTGATGCTGATCTGTTTATTCTTGAGCAGATCAATTCCTCAATACCAGAGACTTCCAACCTACCAAGACGTTGGTTTCAGAGATGTAATATTAATAGAGTCAGCCTTCTCTAAGGGTAATTGTCTGTGCTGTCTCACAACAATCTTCAGCCCAACGGTGCCCCACGACCGTTGAACATGCATCGTAAACCCACCACTTACTAGGTACCTAGTAAAGCGACAAACTAATATGGTAGCATTCAATTCTAACTCCCTTCTTGAGTCGCCGGTTGTTCCGGTTCCAAGACTGCCCAGTCCACCAACACCATCCAAGGGGCCTCGATTGCTGCAGTCGAACTACGCCATGTGCTTGGCGAAACCTTTACAGAGATCAACCTACATGAATAGACATGTTTTGTCTCTGGTCGATGTCGCGAGAATCATGTCGAATTTGGATTTGCCACTCAAGACGTTACCTGAACTTGAAACGAGCAGTGAAATCGCCAACGCCTCCTTCGAAGCCACACAGAACAAGGAATCAACACGACCTTCCGAAAGAGTGAAAACCACATGATGGAACTTCAAAATACGGCATCTTCCGCAACCTTTATATAGTCACGTCGGTCCCATTGTGGTGCTGATGATGCGATTAGAACGACGAAATGAAACTCAGAGCGGTTGAAGTCACGCCCACAGTTTCAGGAGTGAATATTCCATCGAGTACGTGTTCAAGGAACAATGTGATAGATACGGTCTTGCGGCAAGTTCCGAAACACCTAAATTGCTCTCAGAAAGTGACTATGCTATGCTGTCTGAAGGTGTTTATCACGAATAGGTAATTTGACATGATTTCTCCTCCTCGCGGATTCTACCGCACGATGATATTCTATGTCTGCCATTACTTGCCTGGTGAGATCTTCGGCAAAAGAGTCACCTCGAGATTCCACAAGATAATCATCTTTCTCCGAGTCTTCCACAGCAGACGTGATGGTCTGACATTCCCAGCAAAGGCAAACAGAGTACTCCAGCCCGAAACGGGTACGATATAGAATTTGCGTTTCATCATTGCCAACAGCCAGTTTAGACTTTCCAATCTTATCGTCGTGGTTGATGAAGCGACCAGAACGCACTTCCATAGAAGTCTTGTACGCTGCGGGTGAAAGCTGGCTAGTGTGCCAGACAAGATCAATATCCAGCGTCGGCACGAGCATCTTGCCCAGATACAGCTTGAAGAGCTCGAGATAGTTCTCGTAGCGCTCGACGGCCCTCTGCATAGTTCCTTGCAGAGCTGGACTTCGGATCCAGAGATGTTCATTCATCTTATCGACAAAGACACGCTGGCGTTCGACGTTGTCAACGAGTTTGCCGACTATGGCGGGACGAAAGACCTTTTTGGTGCTCAGAGTCGTTGTTTGTCCTCTCTTGATGATGGAATCGAGAAGAACATCCCAGTACACGCCATCTCCTTCTTTACCCTTCCAGTTGTTTGAGTGATATTTCCAGGTGTCGCGGATGGGACCCTGGGAAGAAATGGCCTCGTGCTGCACAACCTTTAGCAAGCTGATCTGTATTGGTAGTGACTTTGATGACTTACAATTAGTTTCCATGGAAAATTCACTCTGGGAAGGTGCTTGAGAGAGAAGGATTGACAATACTCCAGAAAGTCGGCAGGGTTGAGCAAGAAAGCATGCCAGACCATGAGAATATCTAGAAACGGTCAACCATGACATAACTATGAGATGAGATGAAATGAGATGGTATACATACCAACAGGAGGTAGAGATGAATGATCGGTCATGAGTATCTCTCCTTGGCCATCGTCAGCCAGCGAAGCATCATACTCTTCAGCCCACACCCTGAATCTCTGCACAGCTTCACCAAGGTAAAATGTCCACTTATTATCCTGATTTCTCTCCCACTCAAGATCTCTCAACGTGATCTCTTCGTTCACCCACTTCTTCAGAGCCTTGACGTATCTACGCCGGTAGACCTTCTTAGTAGCTGTTCCCAAGCCGAATGCCTTGTCCAATGACTTGGAATCCAACACTCTGATCCGCAATGCATGAAAGACCTCGAGTAGTTCCAGATGAACTGCGCATTGTGCTGGAGTGGGTAGGTCGTTGTGGTGCAAGTCGTCAAGATCATCGAAGGTGCTTGGGTTGGGAATTATTGGGTTCTGGTCTACCGTGGGTGCTGACATGTAATATGAAGAGTCTATCTTTCTGTTCAACTCTTGGCTTGCTTGATGAAGAGCGCCTAAGTTGTATCCGATTAAATGGGACATGTTTCTGAGGTCCGGTATGGGTATAAGATTGAATGATAGATGCCTCTATTTTTTAAAGAGCACTGTGGGTAGTCAAATATGTGAGAGAACTTTTGAACCAAATGCTCCTAGGTTCATATAAAGAGTAGGATAGCTTGGTTATCATGGGGACAAGGAAGAGTCAAGAGTCAGGTGAGGTGCAATTGGCTGTGATGTTGTATCGTAACCTGGCCGAGGTACTTGTGAACCCACCAAAATTGTGAGATAGCGGTTGTACCTTTTACAGCTTACACTGCCCACATTTGCTCTTCAAGTCCTATCTCGCCCGCCCAGCAAAGAGGGAATTATCTACAAGCAACAATTCAAATCCCGTGTTTTTACTCCGCCTAAATGGACTATTCACGCGGAAATTATTTGCGTGAATGCGGAATTTAAGGCTGACCGGACTGAAGTCCCATTGCCAATCTTGCTGTTTTGGGCCGTCAAAGACTCTAGCCGGGCGAGCTGAATACACTAGACAGGGTCCTTGATGGGGCGAAGTATCAGGCGATGTTGTAGTTAGGCCTTTGGTGATGGCCTCGGCAAGGAATGGATATAGTTGCAACGGGTGCCTGGTTTGTTAGATATATGAAAATGGCTCATTGTATGAATAAGAGCTGCGTCCCATCGGCGCAATAACCACCAAATCAACTCAATCACAATCAGCATTAATCATTCACAATGTCGCGTCTAAGGAACAAAGTCTTGCCTGTTCTCGCAGGAACTTCTTTACCTTCGTCCCATATCACGTCGGGACCTGACATATCATGGACAAAAGTCGGTTCTGGAAAAGACCATCTTCTCTCAGAGCTCGAGAGTCTATACTGGGATGGCGTCAGGACTGAGCTTGAGAACATTGTTCGCACTCTCAAAGTCTGGCAGCAACCAGAATATGCGCAAGTCACGATTCAAGATGAGGACGACGATCATATCCATGGATTTGATACGTTTCTCGATCAAGTTTCCCACGAGGCTCGAGCACATGCCATAAGATATGGTCAGTACCTTGTTCCAGACAATTGTGTATTTCTTTTACTGACATACAAAGGGGAAATGAGAGAGAAACAAACAAAGAAGAAGAAAGACTGGTATCCTAATACCAAACCTTTCGGTACTAAATTTGCTAGAGATGCTGTTCTAGACAGCATATCGGATCGGATAGCGCAGCAGGTCAGCGATGGCATCAAGATCGACGTGCGACGGGAACTCAAAGGTACGGTTTTGAATCTCCTATTTGATACGATACTAACGCTAACTATATAGCTATCACGAAGCTCAAGAATTTGGAGCAGCGAGCCCGGATACTTCTTCAAGCCGCCGGTATGTATCTCTCCCTAGTTGACTAATTGAAGGGAAATACTGACAAGGTTGGCAAGGGTTTCTGGATATAGAGAAGGTGATAGAACATCGTTCTCCTCCTGAAATGCTAGGTTTGTGGAAGAGACCAGCCATCCCTCAGCGTAAGTCTCAACTCCTGTAGATGTAGGCTACGTACTGACACCGATACAGTTACTCTATCGAATGTTGAACAAGATGGAACTCCCAACTTTGAGCCACTTCGTTGCATGCAAAAGCAATGCAAAAAGGTTATCCGAGGGAGCATGTTTGTCCATGACAAAACTGACTCCGAACCTGGCATCATTTGCGAAGAGTGTTACCGAAATCTTTATTACGGAAAAGAGGCATACACAAAAGCCTACAAGCACTGCATTCTTTCAGAGGCTATTACCCCTGAGATGAGCAGAAAGATCTGCAAGTGTCTCAATCTGCAACAAGATACCAGTACAGATGAACCACAGAGTCTATTTCCCATCGAAGAGCCCAATAAACATAAAGACACTGGTAATGCTGGGGAAAAGTGCAAACTTCTCCAACTCGGCGACATGGTCGCTCTTGCAAAGTATCACGGACTGCAAGACAGTGTAGGAGTCAAGTCACGATCTCAGAAAGACACTGAAAAAGCTGAGAAGCAGGCAAAAGCAGATTCGAGAGGACTCAGCTCCCGGTTTTACAAGCATTCTATGTCAAATGAGGAAAGGGCTGGTGAGAGTGACTTTGAGGTAGAGGAAGAGCTTAAGCCGAAGCCTGAAGCCGAAAGTCGCAACCGACGGCTCAGTGCCTTGAAGACTGTCCAGCAGCTGGGTGGCTCGAGCAATGTCAGCGTTACGGAGGAGGCCGCAGGAGATACCGATGTACCGCTGTTCTTCAGGAAACACGCAGAGAAGAATCCTTTTGGGAACGTTCATATGGCACTTAGAGTTGGACCTCTTGTCGTTGAGAACGGTATCTCGCAGTAAGTATTCCATTCTACCCATTCTTATATTTCGCTTTAGTACCATATCTCACATTCTTATAGTACCAAAGGCGGCGCTCTTGTCTCATTGAGGGAGATGCCCGTTTTCCAACAACGTTTTCATCTTCATACAATGCCAGGGCGTGAGCTAGCGATCGGCAGTGGTTCTGATCGTCTTCTTTGGCAGCGCAAGAGGGATGTCAAAGATCGCAAGAGATACAAGGCCTTCATGAAACAGGTCATAGGTGTGCCCTTTAGTGGAGGTCAGTCGCTCCCCCATGATCAGGAGCTTTCTGTTGTCCGTGATCTTTTGGCCGCTTGCGAGCAACAGTTCGATGATCCCAGCTTGTCTACGACCGACCAGCTCAAACTCCTCAACTCAGCGCTAGAGCCAGTCCTGGGTAAGCTCAAGGCTCTTCTTGGCTCAAGGATGAAAGTGTATCTCAGCAGCATTGCTGAACGTCTATTGGATAAGAACATCAAGCTGGCGTGGAGTGCAACAAGCAACAACTGCCAAACCTTTTGCAGTTCGCTCATCGACAAAAACATATTTGGACCCCTTGTCAGCGGAGAACCTCCTAAGACTTTCACGGACGCAGCTCCTCTCTACACCATGAGTTTCGTATGCCCAGATGAGGGCTACAAGAAGTCCAGAGGTGTACGAACCAAGTTCGATGTTCCGTTCGGGCTCACTGAAGAGTACCTCCTTCGTTTCCACTTTGGACGTCATGACGAGGCCGATATCATCGATACTTATCAAGAGTACTGGTATGACTGGGGTGCTTTTGGCAGTACGCTGTACAAGTATCAGGACTTGTATCCGTGGGATTGCACAGAAGCTTATGGGAGATATCCAACCAAGTGCGGCGACTGTAACCTCGCCAAGCACGTCTGGGCATTCCCATTTGACTCCTGGTCTATGTCTTCCCATCACTTATCAAGAGATCGTCACATGTACGCACCAGCATTGACTGATAAGACTTTAACAGCCGTTGGTCCAGATGCTACGCCAAGCTCGTGGATGCGCAACCGGCTTACAGTCCTGTCAGCAATGTCTACCCTTCACCGAGCTGCCACAGCCATGGCTCATTCACTCAAGTTCCAAAAGGCCACTGCATGGCTACACAAAGGGCCTTCGCATACTCTTCTAGACCCGTCACTGAAAAGAGTTAAACTGGGTGGTATACACCGTGCTCAACCATGTAGTCACTACTTCGAAGCGGGTGTTTACAGCCACTACTTCATCGCCCCATGGGCTACACTTACACGGCCTAAGCAAGTCGAAGCCTACGAAAAACAGCGCAACGGTCGTGTTAACCTCCCCGATGTACCAAGCTCGTCCCGCAAGCGTCGTTTTGCTCGCCACATAGAACTGCCAGAGTACAACTACCTAGATTTTTCAGGCCAGACGACGCTTATGCAGCTCAACGCGGCCAATGACACTGCACCACCTTGTCACCACCACATCGGCATGGATAAGGTAGACGGCTGTTATAGCGACTCGCACTTCAGTCCCACATCAGAGAAGCCTCGTCATATATGCGCAAGCGGGTGTGGAAGTTCTACGCGCAATGCGGCCGAGTGTGCGAGTGGAGAGACTATCAGAGCCGCAGAAGCAGCTGCGTTGGCAGAAAGTGCTTCACATTCTCATGGAGGGGGTCATTCTAGTAGTGGAGGAGTGACTTCGAGTTGTGGTGGAGGAAGTTCAAGCTGTGGAGGAAGTTCGAGTTGTGGTGGGGGGAGCAGTTGTGGAAGTTCAGGTTTCTGAGGGGTGTAAGTCGAAGCATGTACTGTTGAGTAAATATCTTGTCAACTGTAATATAGCGTTGTGTATGCTGTACTGTACAGTAGTGGTGGTAACTCGTCTTGCGTTTTCGTGCATTAAACCCATGCAAGGCACTTCAACGGTTCACTCTAATAGCCAACGTTAGCATCTGTATACAGTGCTGGTAGAGTTTGCTAAACTTCAACTGCCTGCCCCTCTTGCAGTCTTTGCTAGTTTCTCACCTAACCTCCGAACCTTCTACAGGTTACCATCATCCTGTTCAACCGAGTGCTAAATCTCTTCTTCGTGCATAAGACGTACAGAATATATCCATAATAACTCACTAGCCGTGAAAACCTTTATCTTTGCATATTCTAACAACTCTTCCACCGAACAAAGTGGAGGAACACACGATTCATGCTTCAACGGGAGATCCGCATGTCAATTTATCCACAGTCTTCCAGCAGAATGGTTCTGAAGTCTTTTTTTCACGTTTCTTCGCCACTGTTTAAAGGCTTCTCTTGCTCCGCTACGGCCCGAGTTGTTTCTAGAGCTTGACACATGGCCATCTGGATCCGCGGCATGATCGGTTCGATTTAGTCTTCTGTCAGTCGGTTACTAAGAGTGAAGATACTGATTTTGAGCGATTTACATGTTTTGCTACCAAATTTTCTGCGCAATTTGTTCAACATCCTGATGAAATGGCTACTGGGTGTGGTATCTTGACGGATGCTTATAAGATAAAGAGCTACTGCAATACAACACAACTGCAGCTCAACAACTTGACCTATATCACTCGCTGTAAAAAATCCCAGCAAAAACCATGAGCTTTCAATGCACACACTTTAAGAGTTCTCTCCACCTGTCTTGCGACCCTCTATCGGTGTCGGTCTCCACCAATTCTGGTCGACGAAACTCCACAGAATAACACTTTCTGAGTCAAAAATGTCCACGACAGCAGATGACGAAAACAGGCAAGTATCACAAAGCATGTGATGAGAGAGAAAAGGCTGCATTGGCGTATCACTCGTCCAATACCAAGAGAGCAAAGTGTCTTGTCTTGCCTTGTCTAGTCTGTAGGGTAGGGCAGGGCTCTTCTGGGTCATCTCCACCTTATGCCACGTTGTGTGCTGTGCCGTGATGTGATGCTGCGATCTGCCAGGCACAAAGACAACTAAGTGCACACTAGTTAAGGCACACAACTGTCTGATTGGCCCTGGGTTCAGGTACAGGGCAGCCGTTGGGAGGCAAAACAGTTCTCGGCAGGGCAAAGTCCAAACTTTATGCCTCATAAACTACCACCACAATTGAGTCAGTGGTGGCAACCAAAAGCACCAAGTTTCTTCTAGCTGCTTTTCTCTACAGTAGACAAGCACATGGCTTGACTTGGGCTTGGACTTCTTGCGGCCCGCTACCGAGGAATGAAATTTAGAAATAGATGCCATTTTTGACAGCTTTGTGTGACACTCTTTTTCAACCACCTTCGTCACAGCTGAGTTATTATTATCCTCCAGAGGTAACTCAAAGTTATTAATGTCTTAACAATGTCCGGGGACCTGCTTATTCACTTCCGTCGCCGGGTGACATCCCCGAAGAAACAAATGCCCACACAGTTTGTGAGAGCGCACAAAGCAAGGTCCACTGCTAGCTAGCCCCTTTATTGAAACAAGACCGACCTGCATTAGCTCACCACCTACACAAGACCCAGTACAGGGCACTCGTGGGAACCTAAGAGCCTATTATCGTTCTTATGTACCCATCGAGAGAACGCACCAAGAACTGCAAAAGAAGAAAACTTATGCAACCAAATGAAGAGATTTCTCACACGGTAGTAATCAGTTGACAAGAGTTGGAACAATCGGTGTAACTCCCCATGTAGTTTATTTCATCAATTTGTGTGACTGACAGGCTTGGAACCTTTTCAGGTGCCCAAAGATCGGAGAAGAGACTTGGCAGACCAGGTTGGCTCAAGCAATTCTCGAGGACACAGAAAAATAAAGATAGATGTAACGCGGGGATTTCGAAGATCATTTTGACAGTTAATATATCTGAGGCAACAGCAAGGACACAAAGTAATGTTAATCGTAATCACGGGTTTTATCACAAGACGAAGTGGAAATAAGAAGTGAAGGTAAATATATATC
>JABKKP010000465.1:0-21237 GCA_013624355.1 Fusarium caatingaense
TGCTGTTCAGTGCCCGGGGGGTGCGACTGACTTGACCGGGGGTGGCTTTCGGTACGTACCTGAGATGAAGATGGGGGGTAGGTATTACCCGAAAAGCACAAGTCCAAGTCTCTCTCGTCTCCTTCCCTCAGTACAAGCCGGACGTACCGCGGCGGAGTAGAATTTTCGCTGGCAGAGTCCAGTGATTGATTCCAGTGGGGTAGGATCTTGATGTATGTATGTACTCATGTATGGATTGCAGCATGTACAGCGCAGCGCAGCACAGCACAGCACAACACAGAGGCGTGACCAGACGAATTCTAAATGCGGAGGTTAAAGTGTAATTGTACCCAGGTACACCAGAGCACTCTCAAAAGCGGTATATTGATCATCTGTACGGATAGCCGTATCTTTGTTAACCAAGTCAAAGGGATCCATTCTCTCTCCTCTCGGCCAAAAAAAGAACCTGTCAATGTCATGTCCTTACCAGGGAAGAGGTGAAGGAGCATCAGGGCATCAGAAAACTTGACCGTCGAGCACATTAGAGACGAAATAAGCTGGTCACGTTGCCCCAGTTTAGATCAGTCTCTAGACCATTTATTTCCGTCGCCTCAAGCCCTCAATGACAAGTTTTCTGACACAAGCGAGGGAGTGGAGGAGGGAGCAGGTCCTGTTCGGCGACACAACAGACAAGGACAGGCCTTCTGCCAGGGGAGAGGAACGCGAGTGGAGGTGGCAGAGAGGGGGAGGCAAAATAAAACTGCTTGTGACCATTCTCCACTGGGTCTTTACCTGAAGAGGCACTTGTTCTGCTTGACCAGCGGGTCACTAGATTCTCAAAAGAGTTTGGATTCTCATTCTTCGATCCAGTCTCTTTCGGGTTATATCTTGACTACTCTTTTAGGTAACAGGTGGATTCAAGACGGTAACGGAGTGAGCACAGACGAACGCGGAAACGGTGTCTCTCTCGGTCTTAGTCTTGGTGGACAACGGCCTCCTACGGAGAATCACGTATCGGTCTCCGTTTAGACGACGTTCTGGAACGTTGACTTTCCTCTTGGCTCCGTTCCGAACTGAGACTGAATCGGGCACCCGAGTCCAGAACTGAGGACGACCCTGATTGTTTGCTTGTTTGCCTTGCCATCACCATAGCCAGGCCCAAAAGGCCCAATCTCCCCCACCTCTTCCAATGCTTTTCCCGCGGATGAGGTCCCCTGTAAGCCGCTGCTATTCATCAGGCCCAGGGACTGGTCTGAGGCCCCATCACGAGTCACGATGGTGAGCGCAGCCTCGCTTTGTTCTGTTCTGGCCCGGATTAACCGCGGTCTTAACGCGCTCAAGACAGAGCATACCCAGACTCGTGAGACTCGCCCAGGAAGAAAGGGTCCATTAGATGCCTCTAATTTGATATCTTCCAAGGCACATGACGATGGACCCTGAAGGGGTTTTTGTTGCCGAGAATCATGTTCAAGACCCCTGAGCGTTCATAGTCATGTTTTTGGTGTTTTTGGAATTGAACTTCAATTCCAATGGATCCCAACCCGGGCATCGCCAATGTCGCCTACGTTGTAGCGTCAATTGGTCCGCTTGCAGTTCAGGCTCCAACTTCAACGGCGAATTGACGTGATTCTCGATGATCCTGGATTGGAAATGAGACTCTTGCTAGTGACTCTCGCCCTGGAAACCCCAGAGGATTCGTGGGGATCCGTCCATTGACTTGTCTTGACCCAAAGGTCCGGTGACCCCGTGATAACAACGACCCCCAGGTTTTACTCCATGTCATCCGCTCACTGTACCTCAACTCGCCTCCGCAAGCGGCCACGGGCCTTTGAGTGATCTTGCCTGGCCTGGAAACTCATTTGGTAAAAGGTCATTAGAAGGTATACGTAGGTATGGTATATTGCTGTTACGGTGGTGGAAGCACAGGCGGGTAACGACTGATGGTTGATGACTGCATTTCTGCTCTGCGCCTGACCACGGAGCTCTTCCCGACGGGACGGGCTCTAGTCGAGACACTTGAGGAGTTCTCGAACTGTAGCCATCCGTCTTCAACAACTCAAATCAGTCGGCCAGGCGTTCCCTCCGTTGTGCCGTGTTGAGGCGTTCGGTATCATGGAGAAGCGTGATCACGGGCATATGCCGAGGAGATCAGACGAGAATCTTGCTACCGGCTTCAATTGTTTACCCCGAGGCTTCAGTGACGATATGTCTGGGGTATCGAGGTCACCTGGGCTGAAGCTCATGGATCCTCTGCGCCACTCGTTATTCACAGGCTTCCAGGTAGCAGCGAAGCAACTTCACATCCATCGCAATCGTGGGGAGGCAGACCTCCATGCATTGCATCCATTGAAATGAGCCTGGTTTGACCCGTTGTCCTGGGTTGAGATGACGACAATGGCCTCAGCAGGGCCTCAGCTCATGTTCAGGGGCGCTTCTTCAGGGTCCTGGCGACTCAGCGCTTGGCGCTCCATGTCACCAGACGCGCTCTGCCGTCCCATCAGGCCAACCACTGCTTCTCAAACGCCATGAAGTGACGACCTTTGCCAGCGCATAAAACAGCATCTGCAACCGCATGACTCTCCTAAAGGACCTCTATTTTCGCATCTTTGGCGTTTTACTCCTCTGCCTGCACCGCCGGGCTGTAGTTACAGGGCTTCAGGGGTAGACGCCTCGATGATCTTCGCTGCAATCATGGCAACCTGCCTGTCTTGGTTTTCAACTTATCCAGCATATTTGTTTGATGACATGTCAATTTTCAGAGTGCTGACATCTTGTTCGCCCTGGAGTTCGCATCACTGCTTGCCTAAGCTATGTTCTGGGGATTATTGCTCGAGACTCCTATGTGCTAGTCCAACTGTTATAGTATTTGTGTAATGCCCGGAAGAATCACGGAATTTGTCTTGAATGATTGTAATAAATCATGGCGATGAATCATATTAGCCCAGACATAGATTGATGCTGAACCGATATTATTAGCTATTGCCTCGTACGCCCTCACCATCACAGTCACACGAAACTCTAGGGTATGGTAATGAGTAGTTGGAGCAAGACCAGATCGCCATTGTGAATCAGCACCCCTTTCCCCTGAATGTTGGCGTTGAACTTGGAACTATAATCCTGCAATACTTTCGCCCTTTCACTTCGGCGTCAGTTTAATGAGTTGAAGATGAGGCGTGTGAGGCCAGCGAAGCTGAGGGTTGCGTTGCGGCATGCTGATGAAGTGAATGGCGTGGTAAGAAATTGCACACGATGCGATGTGGCCATCCATGTTGGAGCCCCCTGACAGTTGATAAATATCGACATCTCGATCGTCTTGGGATGCTCGATCTTGCAGTTAAGCCTGTCTGATTAATCGTCTGCCCTGCCTTGCAGGATCTGGCTACCGTTGCTCTCCCTTGAGCCCCACGAACCGCTGCATGCCAGCCAGTAGCTAAAGTACGGTAGCAGATCACGGTAGAACCAGGATGACGATCATATCAAAATTTCTGGCGTGTCGGTAGTTGGTTGTGTATGTAAATGTGAGGTGAGCCGACATGGGAAAGTGAGGTGACCGTGTCTTTCTAAAATACCTAAACACAACCCTTGAATTAATTCAATATTCATGACCTGGTCAAGCACATAAAAAACCTCGTCTTGTCTGGCTTGGTCAAGGGCCTTATGACGTCTCATGGTAGGGCGTCGTCCCACCGTGATGCTGTGTCATTGCATCCAATGCCGCCGAAACGTGGACCTCTACACCAAAATAGCATGCGTTATTATTCCAACAGCTTCGATTCGATTGTGTTTGTGCGTGGAAAGAGAAGGGAAGAGGGTCCAGAGAGAAGCAGGCTACCTATACTGACCAGCATAAAGCACCGAGACTAGGGAAAAAGTGAATTGAATTGAATCGTAACATTCAATGAATCACATCATACTGGAACCCAGTAAAACTCGCTAAGCTCACCTGGTGCTTGGTTTTACTGTCCTGTAGGCTCTACCTACAGTAGAAGGCCTAAAAACAGTGAAAGAAAAAATCACCCCGCGGCGGGCCGATAAGCGATAAGAGCTCTTTTTCATACATCACACATCATAGCCCTCCACCTACTGCGTCAGTCAAAGTCTTGGCTTCCCTGCCCCTCCATCTTATCGTTATCCTATCCTGACCTGCGTCACCGACTGGAACCTCTTGTCTCTCTGCCCGGACCATGAAGCTGGCGCCATAATAATTGGATTTTCCCCCATCCCTCTCATCTCTGGTGACACGATATTCCATCAACATCATCCGTTAGAGCCGGCGCTTCTATTCTTTACTCCTATTTCTTCTGTAAGTATCGCCTCATCCCCCCAATTGCTGCATCTGTTTTTGTCTTGTACTGTTTCTCATCATATCTTCTCTCTGCTAGACTACCTAGAGAGCTGAGCTATATTGCCCCGCCGCTTTTTTCTTTCTCCGAACGGCTTGGCTATAACCTAAAGTTGCGCAACGTCTTACCTGATTTAAGCTCTGGCAAAGCTTGATCGATCGACGCCTACCTAAAACCTTTCTTCTTCCGTCATCATCGAAATCGCAATCATGGCTCCCAAGAAGAAGATCGCTGTCATGACCTCGGGAGGTGACTCCCCAGGCATGAACGCTGCTGTCCGAGCTGTCGTGCGCATGTCCCTGCACATGGGCTGTGACGCCTTCTGTGTCTACGAGGGTTATGAGGGTCTGGTCCAGGGCGGCGACTTCATCCGAAAGATGGAGTGGGACGACGTCCGAGGCTACCTTGGAGAGGGTGGTACACTCATTGGTACTGCCCGTTGTATGGCTTTCTACGAGCGTCCCGGTCGATTGACAGCCGCCAAGAACATGGTTCTTTCCGGAATTGATGCTCTGATCATCTGCGGTGGTGACGGCTCATTGACTGGTGCTGACAGATTCCGAGACGAGTGGCCTTCTCTTCTGGAGGAGCTTGTTTCCAAGGGCGAGTTGAAGGAGGAGCAAATCGCGCCCTACAAGCATCTTAACATTGTCGGTCTTGTCGGTTCTATCGACAATGATCTCACAGGAACCGACGCCACTATCGGCTGCTACTCAGCTCTCGCCCGTATCTGCGAGATGGTTGATTACGTCGAGGCTACAGCTTCCTCACACTCGCGCGCTTTCGTTGTTGAGGTTATGGGACGACACTGTGGTTGGTTGGCTCTCATGGCTGGTGTCGCGACTGGCGCAGACTTTGTTTTCATTCCCGAGAGACCTCGTCAGAACGACTGGCAAGAGGAGATGAAGGTTGTTGTTAGAAGAGTGAGTTTTATGTGATGGTCATGATCTACAAGACCTGCGCTAACGAGTTATAGCACCGAGATCTCGGAAAGCGCAAGACAATTGTCATTGTCGCTGAGGGTGCCCGCGACAACAACGGAACCAAGATCAGCGCCGAAGAAATCAAGGACATCCTGGCCGACAAGAGCGAGGGTGGTCTTGCTCTCGACACCCGTATCACCACTCTCGGTCACGTTCAGCGAGGTGGTACTGCCGTCGCCTACGACCGAATGCTCGCTACCCTGCAGGGTGTTGAAGCTGTCAAGGCTGTCCTCGAGGCCACTCCCGAGACCGAGACTCCTTTTATCGCTATTAACGAGAACAAGATTGTCCGTAAGCCTCTGATGCAAGCTGTTGCCGAGACCAAGGAGCTCGCAAAGGCTGTTGACGCCAAGGACTTCGAGAAGGCCATGTCTCTAAGAGATGCTGAGTTTGCCGACCAATGGAACTCTTATATGTTGACCACCAACGTCATGGTCGACGAGGAGAAGTTGCCTGAGAAGGAGGTAAGTTTCACATTCAAGCCCATTCTCTACTCCGCTAACTTGAATGTGTAGCGCATGCGAATCGGTTTCATCAACGTCGGTGCCCCTGCTGGTGGCATGAACGCCGCAGTACGTGCGGCTGTCGCATACTGTCTTTCAAAGGGCCACGAGCCTCTTGCCATCCACAACGGTTTCGCTGGATTTGCTCGACACCACGATGATAAGCCTCTCGGCGCCGTCCGTCCATTCGACTGGCTCGAGGTTGATGGCTGGGCCAGCAAGGGTGGTTCCGAGATTGGCACAAACCGAGAGCTCCCTGGCGAGTCCGGTATGGAGCTGATTGCCAACTTGATCGAGGAGCACAACTTTGATGCTTTGTTCATTGTTGGTGGTTTCGAGGCTTTCCACTCCGTCACACAGATGCGCAAGGCTAGAGCGCAATTCCCTTCCCTGTGCATCCCCATGGTCCTTCTTCCCGCCACCATCTCCAACAACGTTCCCGGAACAGAATACTCTCTGGGATCTGATACATGCTTGAACGAGCTTGTCAACTACTGTGACAAGATCAAGCAGTCTGCCTCTGCCACCCGTCGTCGTGTCTTTGTTATCGAGACTCAGGGAGGCCGTTCCGGTTATATCGCTACCTTGGCAGGTCTCGACGTCGGCGCTTCGGCCGTGTACATTCCCGAAGAAGGTATCTCCCTAGAGATGCTCAACTCCGACGTCAACCACCTCAAGGAAGTATTCCGAAAGGACAAGGGCCAGACTCGTGCTGGACGTCTTATTCTCGTCAACGAGAAGGCCAGCAAGGTCTACAGCGCAAAGCTGATTGCCGATATCATCCGAGAGGAGGCTCACGATAGATTCGAGAGCCGAGAGAGCATCCCTGGTCACGTCCAACAGGGTGGTGTTCCTTCCCCTATGGATCGTTGCCGAGCTGTTCGTCTGGCCATCAAGTGTATCCAACACCTCGAAGGATACGGACGCAATGCTCACAACCACGTCAAGAAGGACCCCAAGAGTGCCTCCGTCATTGGTATTCAGGGTTCTGAGGTTGTGTTCTCCGGAGTGGAAGACCTCGAGTTGAACGGCACAGACTGGCCCAACCGACGACCCAAGACTGCCCACTGGATGGGCCTGTCCGAGACGGTCGATATGTTGGCGGGCCGTCCCGATTATCCCAAGCCCGAGAAGAGCTTGACAGGGTTGATCGCCAAGGACACAAAACGTGGTCTGTAAGGGAATGGAAGCTACTGGTTGGATATAACGACATTCCTAAGTTTGCACCGCTTCAATTTTCTCACCTCTTTATTCTTAATGATAGCTCAGTATGAATGAAATCAGTTTAGGCGTTCAAATACCGATTTTTCTTATATTTGTCTTGAATCTGTACGGCAATCGTGATGTTCTCTTTGTATGTCCGCTTGGTAAAGAAGTTATGAGAGGAAACAATGACAACATGTATGTGCAATTGGGGAAACCATATTGAAGTGTTGATGATTGTCGAGTGCCAACGATAAGTTGAAAATCAACCCTCAACCGGTGTCCTCTGTTTTGGCGAAAGGCTTAGCAAGGGAGATCTACTTATCAATACAATTTCGAATAATATGAAGGCTGCAGAGATATTCCTGCTCAAAATATCTCAATGATATCCTGAGGTTTCTGGTCCATATCTAACTTGGATCAAAACAAGGATGAGGTTGGTGAGTCAGGCCATGCCTCCCATTACGCTCAAGCCTAAACGCACAAATGTTCGTCTCATATCTATGTCTGAAGACATACTAATGCCATTTCTGTCCATGTTTTAGATTTCAGTCTCTTGAGTGTTTACCTGGAATGGGACCAGGAGGTTGTCCTCAAGTTGATGTAGCTTGCTCTAGGGTAGAATTTTCAGGTCGTCGAGTCTGAGATAGGGTGCCAGTGAGAGTCAGCTTGCGATCTTGAACTGACGCAGATATCCAATGATATCCTATTTATGTCATTAGAAACAATCCGATATCTATGTATTGGTACCTGTAGGCGAGTATCGACGTGTCCTGCGGTGGTGAAGCTCGCCATCGAACTGTTCGCATATGAGCCATAAGTCTCCGTTAAGCCATTTGTAAACAGCTGACCTTTCATAACAATTTGCCTCTAGACATCTGAGCATGTTTATACAGAGAGTAAGCTGATGGCTGTCAGTTTAAGACATGTTTCCATCTGTTCCTGCACGCAAAGGAGCACAGGATCACCTCGAGTCTCCTAAATGGATAGTAGTTATTCCCCAGGCCGTCTATATTCTAGACCTTTCTCAGATGCTAAGCATATGGTAGTTAGTGACCTTTCTAGTACTGGAGAAAATACGGAGAGCCGTGTACTGATTGTTCTGAGGTCACTTTCACCCATATAAACCGTGCACGTTACGGGGGAGAGATACCGTCTCGGCAGTGTTGTCCCGATATAACGTCACTTGCATATTAGACTCTATACTTATTCTATGAATAGCAGCGTCAAAGTTAGCAAAAAGTGTTCAGACGACAACGGCCATTGCACTTAATTGATGCAGTATGAAGTGTCCGCACTTCAGGTTGTGTTCTAGGCAGAAAAGCGAGGAATATCCCAGGTTAATAGTTTGTGCTATAAAGCCTTACTACCTGGCCAAGATGTGTGTGTCTGTCCCTGGTTGTAGTAGAATATAGTTAAAAAAGAAACCTGCCTGCTCTGCGGTTATACGTGTAAAAAGAAAAGCAAAAATACGAATTGGAAGGCGTAGGGATTGCTCCCGCCAGGGCTTGAACCTGAGACCTTCGCATCACTGAATATTCAGATTGAAGTATTAGTACGACGCTCTAACCAACTGAGCTACGGAAGCCGTCCAATTCGTTGGTATAGGCTTTTGAATTTTGGTACTATGTTTTGTACCCACAGCTAGTAAGAGTGCCTCGCTGTGTAAAGCTCCTTCCCCAGCGTCGACCTGATGCTTGACATCAAATTTGGCAGGTCGATTTCCAGTTCGAAGAACCATACAACAGATCCTTCCCTTTTCTAATTCTTTCACTGATACCAAGTTTCGGGAGAACAATCTAGATCAATTCAACACCGCCCAGTTGTGAACCCTGTCTTACGCTCTCCAGCAAGTACCGGGGTCTGGTCTGGTCTGTGCAGCATGTGACAGCGACAGTGACAGACAAACAGACAGTCATAGAACCTTGGAATAACGGCAGATGCTCCAGGCAGGCCCCGGCGCTGACAGCTGAAAATGGCTGCTTATGAAGTTCAAGCCTAGACGCCTCATCAGGCTCGCAGCGTGGCTCTGGAATTTTGACTTCAGATGGATCCAGTACGATACGATGCGGATGTTCAGGGATCTGATTCTTTGTTTGAAGACCCAGTCCTAGTCAATGACGGCTCGTTTCGAAGCTGAATGCCCAACCCGACGGAACGACATTTTGGACTCTGACTCCATCGCCGATCACAAGGGCAATGATTTGCATGCAACACAATGCGAAAGAGATAGACCTGCAGTAACATTCTCAATGCTTATCACATTCGTCCTCTCTTCGAGCAGTTCAACATAGCTACGGTACTTTTCATTCGACTTCACCGAGTCTGTGAGCGATTAGCTGCAAGCGGGCATCGTGGCGCTGCAGGGGGCAGTTCTTGAGAGCCTTGTTCTGGCTTCCATCTCGCAATGCACTGGACCAAGGACCCAAAGATGCTGGGGTGAGGTAGTGTGAGCTGCTGCACTATTGCGTCAGTCGATCCCCACACCACAGCCTGCTTTGATGCAGGAGAAACGAGCCTTGGAGGGTTTCGACAGAGAAGCGAACAGAAATACACAAATTGATGAAACGACCTAAAATTTGCCCAACGGATGCCAGAATTACAAGATGCGATGGGGATAAACTCTATAATGGGGAGATGGATCATCAAGAATGGGGCCTTGGGCAGAGACAATTACGGATCAGAGTTCGTCAGGTTGGCAGGTCTCATGTCCTTTTGGCTGCGCGCTTGACCCTCCATCTGAGGGCTTCGCGTGGGAGAAGGCTCCGTCCTATTGGGCCGCCATGAGAAACTCATTGCGTTTGGGGTCGTAAAGTAGGCAGACTGACTCCCTCTGGTACTTCATGGGTCATTGGATAGGCATACAATCCAGTCTATTGTGGTCAGTTGTTCGGTTGGCCTCTTCGCCAAAGGCGAGGTCTTTGAGGCAGTCAATTTCACGATTCTACACAAGTCGCACATTCAATCAAACTCACCACATTCTATTCGACGAAGCTTCAAAAGAAAGAAAGATCATCGTCCATATTTAGTTCTCCCGTCGCGGACCGCTGCCACCATCCATCCATCTTGCACCGACTCTGTCCCATACCAGGCTGCCTAGATATCATTATCCCCGCTTTTGCCCACTACAACGGCACCTTACCGGGTCTCTTTACTTTACTTAGAAGCAGCGCGGCCAGCAGGTAACTCGCTCCGTACCTTATTCAGCCCAGCCCAAGCCCAGACAGCCGAGAACCCAGCCCCTCCATTAAGGTCACGGCTGACACCCTATTGTTTGGCGGGGGGTTCCCTCTCATCGTTGCTGTCGGATGACGACGTTTTGCTTTGCTTCCATGTTCCGTCCTTGGTCGTCTGGGGCCTGATTCTTGCGGCGCTTTGGCTTGCGCGCCATTAAACCCACCTGACACTCTCAAACTCTTTTTCTTTCTCTTCCATTCTTCTTGGCTGTTGTTTCTTCTTCTTCCTTCATCTCTTCTCTCCTCCTTCAATAAGAAGCATCGCATTCTTTTGGTTTGCGTGACAAGACCTCATTTGAGTCTGAGGCTTATCGCCAGAAGAACCCCACCTTGTAGTGTGACGCAATAGCTATATCGTGCTCTTTGTCGCAACGCAACCGTCAAAGTAATTGAGTTGGTGCCATCAACATCGCACCAAAGCCAGTACGAATCACCAGGAAACAACCTTTTATTACACCAAATCAAGATGTCCCGTGTAAGGGCCACCGATTTCGAGGAGAGGGACTACTACCCCGCCCCTCGACGATCTGCTCCTGAGGGACTCGACGAAGTCGACTATCGTCGTCGCACCGTTACAATCAGCCCTCCTCCACGAGAGGAGTCTCGCACACCCGCATTTCTGCGAGATGATGGTCGCCGACCCGAAGCTGGCCCTATGGTTCTGCGCCAGCGTCAAGTAGAGACCATCGACCGACACCGTCCCAGAAGTCCCAGCCCAGTCGCTCGCGTTCGAGAGGAGCGCATCATTCGAAGGCCCCGCAGCATCTCACCCAGTACTCACCACTCTTCCCACGACCATGACCATGAGCACGAGCTCGAGCGTTCTCGCACTAGAGTGTATGAGCGAGAGCGAGTTCGGGAGCCTTCTCAACCACCTCCCAAACGAGCCCCCTCGCCAGCCCGTGTTGTGCGATATGTTGAGCGACCAAAGTCACCTTCTCCCCCTCCTCCTCCACCAGTTGAAGAGCGGGAGCGCATTCGCACTCGCATCATTGAGCGTGAGAGAGCCCCTTCGCCTCCTCCTGCTCCTAAGCCTTCTCCTCCACCCCCTCCGCCTCAGACTATCCGCGGACCAACAATTGAGCGAGAGGTTATCACGCACTACCGTGATATTGACCATGGTAAGTACATCAAAACCCTAACAGGAAACCAGTTCAAGACGTTAACTGTTACAGGCATGATCAAAGCTAGACCTCCTACACCTCCTCCCCAGCCCAAGCCTCAGCCTCCGCCTCGTGCCCCGTCCCGAGTCCGCGAGCGGGAGACTGATATTGACATTTCTCTCTCAAGAAACAGGACCGAGGTGGACATTTCTCGCACATCTCGTACTCGATCGCAGAGCCAGGAACGACGATCCGACTTCCGCGATGACGAGCTCGTGATTCGACGAGAATCTGATTCCCGTCGCCGAGCGCATTCCGCTGCTCCGCTGCCCACACCCAATGCTGTCGATGAAGAGGGCGACTACCTCACCGGCAAGATTGACTCTCGAGGCAAAATGGGCGAGGCCTGGGGTGGTGCAACCAAGGACTGGACTCTTGTGGATGTTCCGCCAGGCACTGAGCGCATCCGAATGGATGGAATTGGTGGCGGCAGCACCGAGACAAACTGGACGCGGTACAGCGGCAGCAGAAAGAGCAAGTTCATCCCAGAGAGAGATGGCCAGCCTGCTCCAGCCCCTGTGCCATCCCCTAAGCCTGCCATTAGAGAACCATCTCCTCCCCCAAGCCGTGACACACGAGTCAACGTTTCAATTTACGACCGCGAGAGGGAAATTGACATTGAGAGGACTCGATCGCGTTCCCGACCTGCTCCTCCACCACCCAAGGATATGTGGACCGAGGTTACCAAGGACCTCGTTGTCCGCGAGGCCATCGAGAGCTCAGGATATGAGTATGAGGAGACCAAGGAGTTCTATTATATTATGGACTATCTCAAATACGTAAGTCTCAAGTCAAAATGCACATTGATCACGATATTAACATGTTCCAGGACGATGTTCTTCGCCTAGTTGATATCTCAGACGAGATCCGACGATCTCGAAAGCAGCGCGCTCGAGAGCTCGAATATGAGAGAGAATTCCAATTTGATTATGAGCGTGATCGTCACCGACACAGCCACAGCCACCCTCGCTGGGACGACGTGACGGAACGCGAGACGTTCTACGATAGCCGCCCTCCCCGGGGCTACCTGCGTTAAATTGTTTCTGTTTGCTGGCGTTCTTGTTCAAAGTCATTTTCAGAAGGACAACCGCGTGTTGGATAATGGATACCTCTTGCAACTACAGACATGTTGGTGTCGCGAGTGATGGGCTTTCAGTTCATGCTGGACAACTTTGGTTGTACGAATTTACGAAATCATATACAGCGGATGAAGTGGAATGGAATGGAATGATATGAAATGAAATGTATGTAGATGCTTGGTTGGTACGCACATTTACGATTTATGACAAGAAATAAACAAATATACGTTCTTAACAATGAATATTGCTCTTTAAACGGTGCTATGAGTTTGCGATTTCTGGAACCATGCCTACTTACCAACGGCAGACTGGTGACCTCATGGGTCTCGGCTTAGCCGTCCATGATTGCGAGGGGTCCAAAAGCCTGATGGACCACCACCAGAAAGGAAAGATGCTACATCAATACAGGTTCTTGGTAAGACCATGGCAATACTACACACTGCAAGGTATAATGTGAAGGCAGCCCGCTGGAAACCATCTCTGGCTAAATAGCATTAGTCCATAGAAAAGCAAGCTTAATACTACTTGTGCAATTGCTAGGTTAGTATAGCAGGTGGGTCGAAGAAAAAGCGAGACTTAGCTAAGGGTATCATAAAAGTTAGGAGAGTCTAGCCTAAGCTTAGTGCCTAAGTAAGTCTAAGTTATTTTGTCAATAGGCTTCTGTGTCTTGGTTATTTTTCGGACCGCCTGTATAGCTACTACGGGTAATAAGTAGGGATTGGATTTCACAGCAAGACAGTTCGTAATACGAATAGTTGTAGGACTTGCAGTTTTATTTACAATAGCTATTTAACACTTGCAGACACCTTCCGATGTGGGCTTGAACAAACCAACTAAATTACACTTATCTCTCATACTCTCAGCAGTCGACCTTTCTATTAACCTAATCGATACTTCGACTCTAGGCGATATTGAATGACACCGGAATGCTCCATGCGTTCGAGCAGGCTAGGTGTGTGCTGTAGACCAAAGAATGACCTCCAGTCCTTGCGGTGCAGCAAACAATCTTAACCTTGTCTCATAACACATGAGGGTACCTTGTCGCTAGGTCCTGCCTCCTTGTTGGAGCTGGACACAGGCCATTGTGTAATGCAGGTTCGTGTCGACGGATTGCGACTCTTGGTCACATAACAGAAAGCGCATGTTAATAGGCTTGAAAAGGGACGTCAGGCTTTGGGAACAAGTCTGCAACGCCGTTGGACAAGTCGACAATAAAGTACCAGCGCAGTGGCTGATGGTCAGCATGAATGCCGTACACCTGCAGATCATTTTTCTCAGGCTCTCAGAGAGAATAAGGGTCCTTGATCACGACAGCCTTGAGAGTCCTTTCCCACAGACGTTCGGCGAGAGTGTTGGCTAACATGATCTCCTTAATGGCGCCACCCAGGATAGTAACTGTCTACTGTTCGCCGTCGATGAACGTGTCTGTCGGTGGGACGGGATTCTCAGGAAGCCGGTTCCACGCCTTCAATCTGGAAGTTGCTGTATGAGAGACCGATGTAGCCATCCTGTCGTTTTCTGGTAAGCTGTCGTCCTCTGGCAGGCCGTTGTCGTGTTCTGACAAGCATGACCGCATGAGGATCAGCATACATGTCGATATGCTCCAAGGCCTGCTACCAAGTTGCATCGTTAGCAAGGGTGCTAGCTTGTACCTGGCTTACTTACAAGACCTGCTTCCTTTGAACTTCGGAAATCTCCTGATTGATTCCCAATGTGTTTGGAATCTTCTTTGCCATGTCAACGATTCCGGCGTATGTGGCCTGCTTCTCAAGCGACGGCAAGGTTTTGTATGCTGCCTTTAAAGCAACTTGCATGACGCGATTGGTAGCAACTTTGCGGTGTACGATAGCAAACGTTTCGTAAGTCCGTCAAGCTGGCTGATAATATATATATAGATGATATTCATCTCGAGGGCGATCGGTGGTTCAGTGACATCGGTAGAAGCCCCAGCGTTTCGTAGCCCGGGATAATCGAACCTTCCGGTAAACTTAGGAGGATGGTCCTTCCCACGACAAGCTCGTTTAATCTTAGGTGCATAAACTAGACCATAGATTGCTTTGGGTTGATAGATTACTTTCCCGTTAGAAAGTTTTGTTTGTATTAATACATAGGTCTTGGGAAGGAACTTGTTGATCAACCTGCATCTCTGTTTGCTTGCTGGCTGAATTCCCAGCTCGTAGAGGCTTAAATAAAGGAAGCCAAGCGATGCCGTATTGGTATATAATGTTATCCCAATCTACAGGGAATCTCAGGGTGGCATAGTGTGTTTCAAGGACTGGAGGTTTTATTAGTTTAACCTGTCCTGGTGTATATACTGTAAATAAAAGGGATGGATATAAAAAGTAAAAAGTGTAACTACACTTTGGACTTACATGGTTTAGTGCCGGATTCTGGAGAGCAACTTATAGATGAGTTATTAGAGAAGTTCTGCAACTGCTTGCAGACCTGAGCTCAACACTTTGGTTTAATACCTTCCTCTGCAGGTAGAGCCAAATGCGATATGATTGTCCAGGTAACATCTCGATGTGTTGCCAGGGTTTGGAGGCATAGAAGCTCAAATATGACTGCCTTTGCTGCGAGCAGGCTTGGATTTCTTGGGCAGCTGGCTTCGGTCTCTGGTTTCGGAGCCTGGGTGCAGAGCAATCTCAATTATGACGTTGAGTATTTGAAGCAGTGTAAGTTGACGCTGAAGAATGAGTATTCCTAGTGACTGTAGGATGATGTATTGTTACTGAACGACTGACTCTATTCCTGATGAGACTTCTTTGACGTTCTGACCAGTATTAACGCAGGGTAATAGCCTATACTTACTCTTAAAGAAGAATATAAAGCAGTTTCTGAAGTTCCCAACTGGACACACGATTTATCTTCGCGCCATCTTATTATTGAGATCGAGATCTCCAGCAGTTCTGTTGTGACGACTGCGGTATTTCTCAGTCAGGGATTTTGTCGCATGGTGCTCGAGCACGTCGAGTAACAAATTCGATTCCGGATCTGTAATATCCTTGAGATCCCGACTTCCTCTGCAGGTAGGGCCAAGTACGATATAATAGTCCAGGCAACATCTCGATGGGTCGCCAGGGTTTGGGGGTATAGAAGCCCAGAGTGAAGGAAGTGGTTGGGGTGTAGCGAACGAAGATGAAGAGGAAGGCGAAGACGCAGCATTGTCATGGCCTCCGCAGCATCGTTGTCGCCGCCTGATGGAGCTCCCAGGCTTCTTTGAATCGCCGCTTGAGTGTGGCTAATATTGCAAGTCAGCCAGGGTTAGCGCCACCTGTCGGATACCACGATTGAGGACACCCCCAAGTCTAGCCTGCAGTAGCTGGGCCGTTTGTTGAAGTTGACCATTTCACTTCTCCGCCAGTCTTGGACTTGGGAGGGGCCGTGAAGACATTCGCCCTGATTCTCTCGATTAGTCATGTTAATAGTTATAGTATATGGGCGAAGGTGTTTGAGTAACGGGATAAGAGTGAAAGTATTAGAGTGAAATCATGAGTGAGTGGTAGTAGAAGGGCAGAGTGAAAGCTGTAGGGTTTTTAGCACGAAGTGCTTTGAGGTGTGAATAATAGACGCAGTACGCAGCAGGCAGTACCTACCTACCTAGGCAGCAGTTCAGGTTAAGGAGGGCTGAGGTTTTGAGGCGCGAAAGACTTTCTATCCATTCACGGCACGGACATCGATTATAGTCAAGAAAGACTGGCTGTAATGTGGCACCGAAAGGAATGTGATAATCGGCTTTCAAATACTCTTCAAACCTGAGACCAAGGCTGAAGTTGACGGGGTTGCACAAGGGAGGTATGCCAGGCAGACTGTCGATGGCAAGGTGCTGCAGATGAATAGGCAGGTATAGTCAAGAGTAATAGGTAGTATGGTATAGTATCAGACTTAGAAGGATGAAAGGGGGAAAGCAACTTGCGGAGAGCGAAAGGCTTTTTTTCAGAGTTAGCAATCACAAACTTTTATTGTCAACCGTTATCGTTATGGGATATGCAGTCAAGTTTATTAACAGTATCTATTTGACCCTCATAGAACCTTTCCCAGACAGGTATTGATCTTGCATTAAGTAACTGGACTATCCTCATCTCTCATCCTCCTGGCAGTTAGCCTTTCCATTAACCTGATCGATAGTCCGACTTGAGGTGATGGGTAATGGCACCAGCATTCTCCATGCGTTCGAGCAGACTAGGTACACGCTGTGGACTCTTGGTGTCACCCAGCAGGAGGAAGGATGCACGCGGGCACTTGGACATGACAACAGCAGTCATAGCTTCGGTCATTAGATGGGCGTCATCTATAGTGACAAAGTCCACTTGCAAGCCGGTATGGCTCACAATCTGTTCGAGAGCGATGGGGGTGCAGCAAACAATCTTGACCTTGTCTATCAAAACGTGAGATAGCAAGTCACGAGCAAACTGATTGTTCCGAACATGATTGAGATCGAACATTTCGGAATCATGGAGCTTCTGTCGGTAGGCGTGGAGATAGTCGGCCCATTCATCTGGGTTCGCCTGGGCAAGCTGCTTGGCAAACTCAGAGATGGTAGTTGCGCCACGCGAGGCTGATCGCTTCTCGAATTGGGTGCGAGTTTGATCGTTGACATGCTCAGTCAGACGCTTGTCTTGGCGGTTGGCATGAGGATTGCCATCGGTTGATACAAGGTCAGGTTCTCTGTCTGACGGAGAGAACATGTTGTCCATCTCGCACTTCCAAGTTCGCGCACTAAGAGTGAGGGTTTCAGGTGCCTTGGCAGACAGTCTAACCTTTGCGTTATCGCATAATCGGTCTTCAGCTGCAACCCATGCGACTCGTGCGGTACGCGCAACTGGCTCAACTGGTTCGTCTTCAAGTTGCGGAGCCGGCGGGACATAGTCATTCAGACCAACCGGAGTCTGCGTCTAGCTAGACTCCGATGATTTCTGATCAGCCATACCGAAGTCGTTATGAGGTTCACCAAGGTGGCCGATTTCATCACCTTCTGGGGCAACAGGTGGTTCATCGGCAGCGGAAAATTCATCTTGACCGGGGAAGGCATTTTGACCGGAGAAAGCCTCTTGACCGGAGAAAGCCTCTTGACCGGGGAAAGCATCTTGACCGTTGAAAGCTGCTTGAGCATCCCATGCTGCTTGGGCATCGAATGCTGCTTTAGAGGGAAGACCATCTGCAGCGAGCCAGTCAACTTCAAGGTTGGTTTCAGCGGCAGATCCTTGACCGGTGGCTACGCCGTAAGCTTTCATTGCATCTTCAGCGGTCAATGACTCTGTGAAGACGAATGCATTCGGAGCGGTGGCTGCTGCTTCAGCAGTGGTAGAGGCTTCAGCAGTGGTAGAGGCTTGAGCGCGGAGAGCCTATCGATGACATGTTAGTATACTGGAGCGAGGTTCGGCGGTATCAACGGGCAGCTAAAAAGGACTTACATTCGCTTTGAACTTGGTCATCTCTTGGGTACCATAGATGCTTGCAAGTTTGTCTCGGATGCTAGGAGTAACAGGAGAATCTGAGGCAGTTCCCCGTCCCGAGTTCCCCTGTTGCTTGGGCAGGCAAGGAGGGTATCGCTTTGTAGATCCTGGGCCCGCCATCTTGATAGCAATAGCGTTACAGGCAAACGTTTTTGAGTGAAGGGATGAGAGTGTAGATATCAGAGTGAAAGTATGAGTGAGGGTAGTGAGTGAAAGTGTTTGGAGGAGAAAGATTTGAAGGAGAGAAAGTTTTCAGCACGAGATGTTGTGCGGGGTAATAACAAACACTCCAGGCGGCAGGCAGAAAATTCGGTTACGTAGGTAGGGGGGAGAGGTTTGAAGCGCAGCTGCGTGCAGCTGGCGACAAGTGAATAAAAAACCCCAACGACCAACCTAGGGATCTAGGCAACAACTTGGTCGGAGGGCGGGACGTTTTTCCATCTGTTGCGCCTACAGATGCCCGGAACCCCGAAAAGACACGACAGACTTTCCGAGGAGCACCAAAACGCGACGAGGGCGCGCGAAATGGTCGATGTTGTGTTTGTGGAGGAAGAGGGAGAGAGAGGGGGAGAGGGAGGGAGAGAAGTAACGTTATTAAGAAAATCCAACCATGTCGCCAGCAATTAATTTATGTATAAGAATGTGAAGAGAAGAGAAAGGAAAAGGAAAAGAAAAAAAGAGCAGGAGAGAATTTAAGGCATCGCAGGAGAACGGCTGACTAAGTGATCACAGCCTGAACTTGTCTGGAGAATCTTGCAGCTGGCTTGCACTGCACTGGCACCTGCAGCACTTGGGGCTTCTTTATTGGTCTGCCTCTTGAGCTGTTTACACTTCCTCTTTGCTGCTAGCTGTCTTCCTGTTGATCGGAGTGGGGTAAGCTATTCAGACGTCTTGTTTGCTATGAGCCGTCTTCCTACTGATCGGAGTGAAATGAGCTATTCAGACGTGTTTTTGCCATGAGCCGTCTGCCTATTGAGTGGATTGGAGTGAGCTACCCGGACGTATTGAAAGGGTCACCTAGATATAAGCTGTTTATGCAGTAAACTGTCAAGCTTCTTGTCTATCCGCCTGAGTGTGCGCGCTGATTCCTCAGGGGGAACACAAACACTGCTCACTTCCACCAAGACCCACCAATAAATCAACAAATCAACACCATAGTTCTCTTTTCCTACATCAGATCTGAATTATAGTATCATCTCGTAATTGTATTGAAAGCCAAATGCTTTTTACATCTAGAGAGGACATTGTGCTGATATGCGATGCATGCTCCAATGCACTACGGTGAACACCAATGAATATAAGAGACTACTTCATCAAGATATCGTCGCCCCTAACAATTCCAGGCTATCTGAAACGTCATCTATAGTCTTTTCAGGTCTACCAAAGGCCAATGGTCAAGTTGTACTCAGAAATGTGAAGATATGTAGTTAGATGTAAGTCGCTGAGTTAGTCAGCAAGTACAGTTCACGTGTTGAACCCCAGAAGTGAGCGAGGGACTAGTTCTCCACAGTTGGTGGTCCTGCTGTATCTAACGCCTACCAGAAATGGAGCAGTGTTGTGATCAGAACCAATCGATCCCGTCATGACCGTTGGTACAACTTCGGAAACGATACTGAAAAGTCATAACGGTATCGCCCAAACACAATTGGAGCACGAGTTATTTATGATTTTGCAAATTTCAACTATTCGTATCACAAACTATCTCGCTGTAAAATCCAGGTCCTACCTATTACCTGTACTGGCAATGCTAACCCAGCAATGGCACAAGTAGTATCAAGTCCGCTTTTCCATGGACTAATGGTATTCAGCTAGAGATAGTTCCCAGCGGGCTGCCTGTACACTGTGGCCCAGAACGGCTTGATGGCCTTACTGTTGCTGAGACTCCGTATGATACGAACCCTATAGGCGATACGAGGCAAAGAGATTTGCGTGCGAGGGATGGATCCCCTGATTCGGCTGTTGCAGAGCTTGCGACGATCGGCAATAGGTGGGGGAATGGGGGTCGTAGTGGTTAGAATCTGTTTAGTTTGTCAGTAGGGAAGAACTGTTGAGAGAAATACAGGGTTGTGATGCCTGTTGCTATTGAAAATGAGTGTTCATGAAGTACATGCGAGGTTGTCTGCAGCTTCAATCGCGGCTAATGACCGAGGCTGGGAGGTAAAGCACAATCCTCGAACTTAGATCAGCTATCTCTTCACGAATAGGCTCACCTGTCATGAAAGAGCCTCCATATTGCCCACCATCACCTGTCCACGTTGCCCGCCATCACCTGTCATGAAGAGCCTCCGCGCTGCCCGCCGTCACCTGCTGAGAGCATTATATCGAACTAGGAATTCATGGAGGTCTCCCATTTGGAGAATCAATCCGCCGAGGAGCCTCCTCAGGGGGTGGGACTTCAGTTCAACATCCATTCCGGTCCTTATGAGAGAATCTGAGAGCGTTATATCGAACTTGGAGGATGAATCCGTCGAGGAGCCTCCTCAGGGGAAGGAACATCCCTCTGGTCCTCGGGAGAGCGAATGGGGGATTCGCCTAAGTACTGTTGAGCTTGAAGAGACCTGTTCTAAGTGTCCAGGCATTCTTGTCAAAATGACTTTGCAGTTTGGTGGGCGTGAGTAATCTCTTTGCAAGCCCAGCTGGACTCGAGCTGCAGCGACAGAGATATCCACGAATGAGACGCGAGGCACACGTCTTGTAGTCACCTATCTTGACACGGACCAACAAAGGTAACAAGATCCAACCGAACGCCCTCGCGCCATTTCACAAGTTCACGTAAAACTGCCATCACTTTCAAGAACTACCGCAGTGGGCCCGAATCACTCCGGTAGAATTCCACCTCTTCCTCTCTTATCACATATCCATTCACTTCAAAGCACACATACAGCAAGCCGTCAAGCCTTCTTCTTTCTGTGTCTTACGTCTTCACCAAGAGATGCCGTAAACCTACTATGGCGCCATCGATGAGCAAGATCGTCCAGGACAACTTCNNCATCAACGTGGACGATGAAACGCCGAGAAGGCTACGAATCGACTCGCCGTGATCAATATCTCGCAGAGAGATTCGGAAGACTCTTGCCGCAGAATGGCGAACTTCGGGAATAAACGCCTTTGCTCTGTTGAGGCGCAGCTTTCACGTCGAGATGCCCAGGTTACCAAAATGATTGCTATTGTTTGTCGCAAAGCTTCCACCAACAAATTGCGGGCTCCAAACAAATTCGGAATCAATCAGGAGGTTTCCGATGTCCTAAAGGAAGCAGGTCTAGTAAGTAAGCCGGATACAAGCTAGCACCCT
>JABKKP010000467.1:0-18769 GCA_013624355.1 Fusarium caatingaense
CCTTTTGGCAATGCTGCGTCAGGGAACCCCAGCCCCCCCGTCCCTTGAAAGATGTTTGAGCCTGGCGTACTTTTCGAAACTATAAGCACACTGTGAAAACACTGGCCTGTATATAACTCCAAGTACCAAAGCGGCTGTTACTCTTTCTGATGGTCCTAGTCAAAGTCTAAAATAACAAATCCCACAGTACACCCTGCTATAGTCACTGGTATATGCCAAGCTTCTTTGAACTCGACGTTGTACCAGCTGCTGTGGCCTACATGTTGCGTGCAAGGTCCTTCACAGCGCTTTCCTATCCAAGGCAGCCTTCTCGAGATGCCTATGAAATGTAAAGCCACTGGCTGATCGATCCACATTGGGTATGCACAAAAAGTTTGCTTCGAAACACGGCGAAGTTGTCCTCGAGCCTGATCTCGAGATCTGTTATTTGTCATACGAGGAGGGGATAAAAAGCCATTGTTATTCTTATCGGCGACACCTTGTTCCGAAACGGGGTATGTGACCCGGTTGATCCCCCCTCGAGATTCCAGTCGATGACACATCACTTGACACAAACCATATGACTACGCCGCACAATTGTCTTCTCGAAATTGTGAGGAACTGACTGACTTGTGATTGCTTAGGAGGGGCTGATGTACAGAAAGCTCATCCACTGCTTTCATGTCAAGTAACAATTGAAGGAAGGTGACAATTGGTGTGGTATACCATCATGCTGACTCTGCAGAATCAGAGTCCCATCTCAGCCAGAAAGAAAGTAGCATTGGTGCTGCGTAAGAAGACCAAAGCAACTTCTAATGGCATGACAGCAGCACCGCCACGAAGTGGTCATCAGGTCGTATGGTGGCAATAACACCAGATAGTAATACCTGACTCTTATGGCTAAGACGCAGAAGCGGGATCAAGTGAATCTGACTCATGTAGTTGGTAGGTTGTTAAGAGACATAGTTTCATTTCCCTTACACAAAAGACACGGGAATTGGTGTCCAGACTTCTCTACTCACCAATCAAGATAAAGAGGACTTCCGCCACCGCGACTATCCAGGTGCGGCCGAATACAACGGTGTAGTGCTCACCAGACCACTTCCTGACACATGAGACACAAGAGAGGGTGCCTCCTTCCCCTTGCTTGATCAAGAGGCGGTTTACGTCTGCACGATTCAGCTGTGGCTGATATAGACAACACCATCACGAAAGCCACGTTTTCTCGCATATCACTTCTTCTGGCGTACCCTACGTTCCCTGAGACATACATGGTCCTTGGCCACAGAAGCAAAGATTACTACCAACACATGTTAGCCACTCAAATCCAACAGTCCCTGGCTGGAAGTTTACCTCCGCGCTTACTACGCCCAACATGTCTCTTCTTCAATCGCAGTGGCCAGGAAGAAACTGAAGATCATCTATTGACCGCATTGTCACACTATTCTCTGTGGACGAAGAGGCAAAAACCATGACCTCGATTGTACTGGATGATAAGAGTAATTGATACACTCCCCTGGTTTGGCCGGAGCTCTGAATGTGAACATATGGAGTTCAAAGTATCGTGATTGTTTTGTTATCAGCCTAATACGAAAATGAATACGTCGCAAGAATCTCTACCAGTCTGTTGACTTGACGAAGCCGATCCACAAGAGCGTTCTAGAGTTTCGAGTGAACTCTCGGAACTCTGATCATCAAGAAGCAGTAGCAGGATCCCGTTGTCGATGGAAGGTTTACGCTGTACCAAATGGATGCTCCATGATCAGCGCGCAAAGTCAAGTACTTCTAGTCGCAACAATAATAAAGTTGAGTGATGCGGTCCCTATAATCATAGAGATTGACAGGCATGAGAACTACAGTTCAACTCGAGAATTACCATTTCTCGTTGCAACGCACGTGGCTCGAGATCGCGACCTGGTCTCGAAATCAAAAGTGAACCTGTACTCTTATGCACACAATTTCATCACAGTCTGAATCTTCGTATATACTCACCATGGCGCCCAGTTCTCTTCGATGTCCAGTAAAACAGAACAACATCGCTGGATACATAACTTTATAGCCGTCCACAGTCGGCATAGGCGTCCATGAAGCCGCTTCTGATAAGGATGGGAAGTGGCAGATCGGGACGATATGGAAACGCGGGGTTGTTCTTGGCTTACATGCAAGGGCGTGATATCGGTTTTTCTTGTTCCAATGAGTACACTGGCGCCAAGATCGTGATTGATATGATGGTTTACGAACGCAGTCCCGCCTCAGCAAACCGCTCTTTGATTCCAACACCGTTTCCGAAAGATTGAGACCCTTCACTACGTATGTAGCCCAGTAATCCGCATTGTGAACAAATAGCTGACGACAGATGACGGCAAGGAATAGAAATATGAACCGCACCACGGAGGCTGGAATGCATTTGATGCGTGACGGACCTGCGCCGCTTCTAACTGTCAGGAGCAATATTTAGCCCAAATGACCACAAGAAATAATGCAGTCAGCGAAAAAATGGAACACCATTATTACCTGTTAGGAACATGTGTGAAAATGATATATCGCATGTACGGCGGCTCCGTAAACCTTGTAGCGGCCAGATTCCCTTTCCAATTGCTCCGACCAGCCCTGTCTCTCAATAATCTACAAAGCTTGCCCGACAAAGCAAAGAATTTCGACTGTCAACCTTAGGCAGAAACTCGACAACATGGAAGGAGCGGAAACTCTGGGCGTCGCTTTTGCCCACTTCCATCGGCCAAGTGTCCCTGATTACCAACCTGGTCTAAGAAGAGCTGTGTGCCGAAGTGGAAGATCACGTACCCTGACACGAAACCTTTACTGGAAGAGGAATACCAGGGGAAAGGTACCTGCCGGCGCGGTGATGCTTCCGCCTCGATCAAACACTGTCTTCTTTGGCCCTGCCGACAGCACAACAAACAGTTCCGTGCGTTCCACCAAAGCATCTTGCGCGATGGCTATTGCCTTTCGGGTGGAGGATCGAAAGCTGGAAAAGCACCAGGGTGGGCTGAGGGAATAACTGAGTGGTCTGATGCCGTTAGTAGATGCTGTTGGTCGTGAACAAGACAAAAACTTGGAAAAGAATCCCAGTGGCTGGTTGAGTGGAAAAAGCAAAGACATGAGTCTCGAGTGGAAGTATCAATTCGGACGAAATGATGTATCAAAAACTGGAATAAGGTAGGTGGCTCTGTCAGCCCGGATATTGTCTGTGTAACCCTCCATCGCAACCAAGACTACAATAAAACCCTTGCATGTCGATCCTGCACCGGAACATCCTCCCCGCTCCACCAACCTGTTCCCAACCTTATCCCCCGCAGATTAATCCAACAAGGGAATAACCAAAAGCAATGATCTACCCTGTCACAACGTCACCCCTGGCATGAATTAAACAGCCAACAGCAGTCATCATTATCTCTCTTGCCAGATCAATTTCTCTCTGAACATTGATCAGCATTAATTGTCTTTAATATCACAGGATGTGGTTATTTAACTGCCGTGTAATTCCCATCATATAGTCGCCGATAATCATTGTATCTACCCTCAATCACGTATCATGCAATCGGAAGCCCTTCTCCAGCTTCTCAGCTGGGTCACCGGCGACCTTACAGCTGGTATGCCACACTATTGTACCAAACTCGCTGCAATCGTTGATGGTAAAAACAAAATTCTGGCACTAGACCAATCGATTTCCGCAGTTCGTCAATGTATGGCTTGTCTTGAAAAGCTCCACGAGTTCATGGTTATGGTCGGTAGACCCCACCAACACCCTGTCTGCGCTGACATTGTAGTCTTACGCTGCATACAACGTCCTCGGTCCTGACAACAGCGAACTGCGACGCAGACAGAATCTTGTGTATCTTCCCTTCGTGGATTGGCTGAATACTCTTACCTTATGCGAAAGTGATGCACATGTCCTGGAACTTCTCGCTGAAGACCTCCTGGACTGGGACAATGAATTGCGAGGTGTTAAGGATGGATATGTATCATATGCGCTGTACATGGAGCAGAGAATTCCAAGCAGTACATTCTGGAGATGGGCGGCTCGGAAAGAGATGTCACAAGTCTGAAAAGACGATAAGCAAGCAAGTGCGGCACTTACCATTTGGAGTTGGAGACGGCGAAATTGCTTCTATTATTACGATTCGAGACCCGGGTGATAGCTGGAACTGCATCTGTAAGGTGACGCCATTCTACAACACTGCCTCCACTCCTAACCCAATGCAGTTCCTCCTTCCTGCTCCGAATCCGCCTCACTTTCTGAGTCGCCCAAGACTAGAGCATCTACCGAGCCAGTCAATCCAGTAATGGAATTCGGACGATTAAAAACTGAGATGTTCTTCTTTCTTATAGCTCTGAAAAATGCATCCCGTATATCACCAATGACCGGGTTGAGTTTGTCTCTCAATTCCCGGTACGATACATCGTGAGATCCTTCAGGTAGATGGATTGGCCCCCAGTTGAGGTAAACCTGTTCGTGAGAATCAGGTTCCACTGGTCTTGATGGGTGGTACCGATAGTATAGCTTGCAGCAATAGCAAGCAAACTTGCTAGTGCCGATAAAGCGATCATCATCTGTGAAGCGTAATCCGTTTCTGTGAAAATGCTCCAGGAGTTGAACTTCACAGTGGACTATTGGAGACTTCGACTGTAGTTTGAGGAAGCTCTCTTTGATTCGATCCTCTAAACCGACATGGTCCTTGAAGCGGGAAAGATCTTTCTGGAGATGAGAAGACTCTTCGTCCTTGTTCGGAATCATCCTTCCTAGTATGCTGTCCAGGTTGGTATGGGAATCTATTTCTGGTGGCTGAACACCCAACGGAGCCTGGACTTCGGACACCTGAAATACGTCAAGAACTTCTCTTACACGCAAGGCGTCCTCAACAAGATGCTTCGAAACGCGGATGTGGTCAGCGAGCCTTCCCACATAATGCCTCACTCGATAAGAGACTTCTGCCAGTGGTTTACCACCCTCTTCAACAGGAATCTCTTGGCCCAGTCGTAGAAGTATGTCCATTTGGGGATGGTTCCGAGAGATGTAGGCCAACATACATATCTCGTAGGCTTCAAGGGATTCCCGCGATTGAAATCGCTGCAACCATCGCTCTAAGCTTCTTGCTTCTATTTGCCAATTAGCCCTGCTTATAGATCACAAATCGTGTTTCAAGACGTACCAGTATCAGTCACGTTACCGCGACGAGGCATCGGCCCATTCAGGTGACCAATACATGATGTTGCCATTCTCGACAGCAGGCTTGCTTCTTTTCTAATCCTATTGGTTGCAAAGGCGGCATAGGACCTGGCCAGCTCATTCGCCTGGTGGGCTAGCCAAGCTGCACTAGGATCAGGCTCCCGGATTACATCTTGGAGGCGTCCTAATGTTTGTCTTAAGAAGGTTGGTATCCTGTCCGCCGCATCAAACTCTGCCTGCTCAAAACCTTGATTTGAGGCTACCCAAAAAATGGAACTCTCTTCAGAGTCCTCGATACCAATGGACGTGGTGGTTCCGCCGCCCTTATCCCAATCGCAATAGTGGGCAAGCCCCGTTGTGAGTCGGCGGCGGGATGCGGTCAAACTGATGCTGTCGTGTCTGACGGTGACTTGTGGGCCCTGAATTGGTTGTTCAATCCAAAGAAGTATCATTGCCTCATATAGCCGGGCGATGAGTCTTTGATACTTGTCGAGCCGGGGCGTGCCAACTCTGACAATAGTGCTCGACGACTCTGTAGGAATTTCCTCTGGATAAGGCATAGTTAAGGAAGAAGACATGATGCGATTCTATTATTTTGGAATACCAATACCGCCTTAGAGGTGTATATTTATGACTCTTTGGACTATAGAATATGCTGCAACTTATGTACTTTAGATGAAGAAGAGGCTTTTCTCCAACAACCACTTAGTTTTGTACACGTAGCCCAATTGATTGCTTGTTCTTATCATGTCCATTACTTGGTCGGCCTCCCGCATGTGTCTTACTTCTTTCCCTACTGATTGCTTATTTTTTTGTTATATGCAGTACGCATTGCTTGGTCGGCCTCCTACATACGCTTTACTGCTTTACCGACTGATTGCTTTTTCTTGTCATGTCAGTTATTTGGTCGGCCTCCTGCGTCTGCTTTTACGGGGTCAACAGGGTGTCTCTTGTATTGGCCTGCCGGGGTCGGAAAAGTTAGGATCCGAAGCGAAAAGATTGCAGAGACAGATTGAGCGGATGTAGATTGGCATCGATAAAAAGACTTCTGAAAAGGCTACCCATCAATCAAGAGGACTGGATACCACCACGCTTTTGAGCGAATTTCTGTGACGCTGATCGAGCCGTGTAAATGTTCAGAAAGCAGTACTGTAATTTGTTTAACGGGGCATCTAATGTAATTGGCCAAAAGCCATTCATACGGCAAGCCCGATGATTATCTGTCAGATGGATTGCTTCCTTGTTATATCTGTCGACATCCGCCACAACGGAACATTAGGGTCAGAGTCGATCAGTCCATGTCAGAGCGTCGAATATACCGGCACATGGCTTACATCCCTTCTCGTCAGGTTAAAGGAATACTGCATATATTGCCCATCCTGTTGCATGACGAGTTACAGCTCTAGCAGCCGTGGTATGATAATTAGCATTGATTTCAAAGATAAGCGAAATGGCTTCGTAAACATTGACAACCTCGAATGACCCTCTGTTCTGAGAACCGGCACATAGGGAAAGGGTAAGCTGTACGGATCTCGTCAGTTTCACCAACACAGACTTGCCTCCAAAGCTCAAAGCCAAGTGAAAATGACCTATATTGCCAAATTTATAGATCCACTGGAATTGCGATAAGAACGAGTACAATTCCCAATCGATTCGAAATCAGCTAGGCTTCTTTACGTGCGATACTTTTCGAAGCTTTGATCAGAGTTTCAAGTTTTGAATTTTGCTCAGAGCGGTGGGTACCAAGCCGCCAATCAAAGCTCTCCTGTTGATCAGCTGTATGGGATATAAGACGGCAATAATTGCCCGAACAATAGGAGAGTAAACTAGGACTTGTTAATCAATGCTTATATATCCCCGATCTTGTGAGATGATATGGTTATACTGGGAACTGGGTGACGGTTATATCTGCACTAATTACCAGGAGGTAGCAGGTACATATACTGAGGAATATTCGCTGTACGCATCGGATGCAGCGCCTCGGAACTCTCAAGGCTCACCCATGACAATGTGCATGGTTGCTCCCGAGTGAAAGGCGAACGGTATGCCTTGGTAACCTTCTTCTCCCGGCCCACCACCCGGTTAAAGTATTCGCATCCACATTTAGGGCTACAACAGGATCCAGACCTTGATGCTTTATTCACTGCCAGTGGTTAGCTTACCATTAGGATAACTTGGTCCTTTGCTCAAGCAATCAGCTTTACACTGGACACAGCCGCGTTGGGAGCGCTTAATCGAAGGTGCAGCGATGCTTTCATTGGTTGTTCATGACTCCAGCATTTAAAGCAGGGCGATGCTTTAATGGGGCACGTCAAAGTCAATTTATCAGCGAGACAATGAAGTCAATCCAATTGGTGTCTTTCCGAGAACCCCGGGCGATAGTGGCAATGAAAAAAGGGACTTCTGTGTGAGCCGCGAGTCTAGCAAATTAGTGCTTACACAAGAGTCCATTCAGAGTCAAGCGTCTAACCAAGATCCACTCTTGGTCTAGGGACTTGCCAAATCGAGCCCGAATGCAACATGGGTTGATGTCTGCAGCGCAGCATTATCTGATCCTTCAACCAATTTGAAGCTGGCATTTTTGCAGCAGACCTCCCATCTTCTTATCTTAGTAATGAAGTGCCACTAGTAGTCGAGTAACTGGATGAATGCAGTATGGGCTACCATCAAAATGAAGCTTTTCCGTCCCCACCTATCGCTGACCGCCCACGTTGCTCTCCAGGTGGAGATGCTTGGGGTGTTCAGGGGTATCATGTCAAATTAGTCTCGGTGCCTCTGCCGCCGTCGTTCCTAAGTGGGCCGTCATAAAGGCATTGTGCCCTGCTAGGACAGAGGAGGATTTCCTCCCCATCGTTTGTGTTACCAACAGGCGACACACGCATCGCCATGGAGTTGTCCCTGCTGTATTTTCTGTGCTTGTTCTCCTCAGCCTCAGCCGCAAGCTTTGGCTTCGACTTGTAAGCTCACCTCTTCTTGTGTCTGGAGTATACCCCTGACCGGTCCAAGCTCAAATTCTCTCATTCTACCGCGCTCCAACCCCACTAGCAAAGACGGCAACTGCGGTTCTAATTCTGATACTAACGCAACATGCCTCACATCTACTTGGGGTAATTGTTGCTCAGAGAAGGGCTTCTGTGGCAAGACATCAGCGTACTGTGCTGAGGGCTGCCAAGAAGACTTTGGTACCTGCGCGTCGACGGGTGGGCAGCTTGTCAGTATCTCAGGGTCATGTGGTGCGACCTCTTCTAGCAACATTACGTGTCAAGGAAGCACATTTGGAGATTGCTGCTCTGAAAAAGGGTACTGTGGTAACAATGAAACCTACTGTGGTGATGGGTAAGTACAGTCTAGTCTCATTCTCTTCTTCGTTTCACAAGAATATCTGTTTAACTTCGTCAACTATTGGACTCACCTGACATTTACATCTAAACAGCTGCCAAAACGAGTTTGGTACATGTGAATCTAGCGATGAGTCTTCAACGTTAACCACAGTAACACTCTCGACCACCACAGCAGCTGATCAGACTTCGGCGGCTTCTTCAACAGATGATGACGCTAGCTCTGCTGATAGTACCTCAACATCTGACCCAGCGTCGGCAACAGAAGGCGGATCAAATTCCAGTTCTGCCGACTCTCTCAGCACTGGTGCCAAGGCTGGGATCGCAGTTGGAGCCGTTGTCGGTGGCCTTGGAGCAATTGGCCTTGTCGCTTGGCTTATCTTGAGGAGGAGGAATAAGAATAATATCAAGCCTGCTGAATCTGTAGCGGAGAGCAATGAGGTAAAACCTGCCGACGAGTTACGGTATGAGTTGCATGGCGAGACTCGTGCCGAGTTGCCCGCTTATGAGGTAACGAGATAACCTGAGTGAATGATTCTGCCTCAGCCAATAATATATTATGTAAAATGAGCTACGGTTTATTATGCTAAGCAATAACCCACTTCCGATTAATACTCAGCGACCCTCAACTGGGTCATGCACTGTCAATGATAGTTCTTCCAGTCCCACCAATTGACTCCGATACGTGAAGCGAATATCGAACCATAATTGAACCATGCTTCAGTACAAATATAAAATACCCATGGAAGTGTATATGTATCTTGCTACTGATTCTCTAACTTTTGTCATCATCTGTCGCCATGCGATCTGCCGGTCCTTTCTAGCAGGTCTTTGATCCATTGTTTGGTAATTGTCGTCTCAACTTATTTAAAAGCTTCCAGATAGAATCTGACTATTGCTAACATTATTTTGATACAAGTCTTGGTCAAACAACTATTTCAGTTTAAGCAAACCTTGCACGGAATGTATGATGCTAACGACAGACATCGCTACACCAATTGAACCAATGTTATCTTCTATTCTAGAGAAGTCTTCAGCCAGATAACTCACCACTATCGCGACTGTAATCAATATAACGATAATTTCTAGCCTAACCGTATGGTCCTGACAATACCTGGAAAGTGGTCTCTCAGATCCCTGCTTTCTACCGATTTCGCCCACTGCCATCTCACACTTGAGTCCATGCCTTCGCTATTACTGGTTCTCAACCGACCATTCTCAAAGAGCTCCCCTCGAAATCGTAGCAGTCCTACTCTTTTAGATATTCCATTACTCGACTGCACAATCATGCCGTAATCATGATTAATGACTATACATCGGAGGATCATGGGTTTGGGATCCGGAGCGTCTGTTACGAAAGACAGGTCAGAATAACAGGTTGCCCCACCGTGCGTAAGGCTCAAAGACCAAAAGAGCCCTCTATCCGGGGAACCGATGTTCTTCTGAACAATAAATTGCGTCCAGGTGCCTCTGTTATGGCCTTCCTCCTTCGCAACCCAGTGCTGGCCTGTCTCCCCAGTAAGAAAGGAGTTTCCATAGTCCCGGTTACCCGGAAATCTATAGGGCTCGCTTTGGATGAAAGGTGCGTCGAAAGTCTCGGTCGCGATCCTCAAGATGTAGGTCAAGCCTAAAGCCGCAAAGGACTGGCTAGAGGTGAGTGATTGGGCGAACTCATTGTTGACTTCCACAAGCCCGCCTGTCGTTGTTTCTGCGAAGAGTGGCATCGTGAAGCTGTTTTCCAAATGCTTTATGTTGGACAAGAAGCTCCACCTCACTTCAGATTTCCAGGCGCACCAGGACCAGGTTGGAAAACCGTCCCTTTGATCCAGCCTAGTCTCTATGACTTCGGTGTTACGCCACTCTGGCTCCCATAGCATTGCCCAGAGGAGCGCACCCACCACATCATGATGCTTGGATCTTGCCGTACTATAGATCACATCTTCCTGGTCAAAAGCTGAAATTGCGCAGCCCGCCCATCGTAAAGGCAGACCCCAATATTGCTCCACCGGTGGCTGTAGCTGCGCGTAGAAGCTAAAGACGCCATCCATTGCTCTCAGTATGTCGGAGTCGTACGTCATTTCACGCTCCGAGAATGCTTGCAAGTCTGCCATGAATCTTGAGCTTCTAAGGCTAGGTTGAGTCAGACCTTTCTCTTTGTCCGATATGCACTCAAACATCCGACCTCGATGTTCGAAGTCGATAATGCAGTTGTTGAAATCTTCCAACAATTCCTCGGCGCAGGACATGGTACCGCACTGAAAGAAGACTTGCTCTTCAGCAAATATGATACACCTGCGAGAGAACACTGCTTCCTGGTATGTCCAACCTCTAGTCAACCATTTCGATTTGCCCAACTGGAATCCTATCAGGTTGGTATAAGGCTTCCATGTAGTTCCGTTCAGGTTGATCTTGCTTGGAAGTTTGCGAGGACGCTGACCAACACCGGGTAAACCATACCATGAACTGTCGCCGGCAGCTGCAACTATAGTAACAGTTGCCTGATTATCTATAAGTCTGTTAGCTACTTCTGCAACCCGTTATATCCGCCATGGTAGTGACAACATACAAATAGTGTGCATTTGACCCAGCTGACAAGTCATGTCCTTTGCATCGGTTTGATCAATGCAAAGCTGATCAACCCATAGATATCTAAATCCGAGTTCTAGTGTCACTTTCATTGCGTCCCTAATAACTGGACTAGACAGGACATGAATATGCCTTTCTTTGTGGATGGAAGAATATCCCCATACATAACTCAATGCAACATATTCGACAAACTCTGTACACTCCGCTATAGCCTCGGTATTGCAATCTAGTAGCCTGAAGTTTGGTATATGGATTGGCTTTGTAGTAAGCATCTGACACGGTTTGCCATGAGTAGCGCGGCAATGAGCAAGCCAGTCCCTCATCATGTGATAATCGACGCAACTGGGATCTATGTGCCGATACTGCCCAATTATTTCGGGTTCTCGAAGGAGTCTACTATTGGTTATCTGTGTGATATATTCGGCTTCGTAATTGTTGGATATGCAGATGTGGTCAATTCCACGAATATTCCAGCGACTGAGGCCTACTGTCACTACACCCTCCGATTCGCCAGGCGTGTCTTTAAGGTGTAGCACTGAGGTGAGAAAACAACACAAAAGGCATGTGGAAGTTATTGATACGCATAACGGGACATCAGGTTTCTCTCCCCTGTCTTCCGAACATATCTGGTCAAGATCGACAGACTGACATGCTGTACAAAGATCCTCTCTTTGCCAATGAGCAATCTCGGTCCGAGTGCCCATCTATATTCTCGACATTAGAACAAGCAGTACGTTATTGGCAAGGCTCGATGATAATCAGATCATGCGATAGCAACAATGAGCCTAACTGCTAAGGACGTACGTACCTTGAGTTGAAAAGCGGTCAAACGTGATCCCATCAGTCTCATTTCCTTGTGTCCCTACAGCCTTCTTCCGATGATCTATGTTGTTTCTCTTGATATCACTAAGACTTTACAACAGAGGATATACACGCAACTGGGGTTCGAGGGGAGGCGACAGTCTAGCAGTCTGCAAAAACGCAAGGCGATACCCAAAGCTGTATCAGGACTACGCTAAAGGTAAAGAATTGGTTTCTGGGCTATCAGAAATCCCATCGGACGAAGAAGGCTGCGCTTCTAATGGACATACTTGCTGTTGCAGCTGGTAGTGGCCATAGTGCGGGGTTCAGGTGCGGGATGGAGCGACTGGGAGGGTCTAAAGTACGTTTAGATGCATATATGCCTCATCCATCCAGGACTCTTAGCTGGCAAGAAACCTTCCAACTATATCAGATCAAGAGGCCGTCAGATACCAGGACCAATAGCCCACTAGATATATTTCTTATATCCTTTTTATCGGCTGTGAATAAATATTCAATGAACCTGGACTCAGCAACTGGGAGGGCCTCCCAGCAGGATGGCCGTATGTGTCTTTTCTTCTATGTCCGAGCAAAAGAAACACTGAGCCATCCACATAATCATCAGATGACACTATACAGCAATAGCAACTGTTACCGGAGATTCGATTCACGATTATGTGCTGAGTCGCCCAGAATACAACCTGCAACTCCACGCCTTTCCAGATCCTCATTATATGCCTGGACTTTATCTTTCTCCTCGTCTGTCAACTTCTTTGGGATATCTTCTGCATTAGGAGACAACATTTGCTCCCAAGATACTTGACTGCCGTCAGAGGTAAGAAATCGTTCAGGCATTGGGCGGCCTTCATAGTATGCTCTGATCTGGGCGGGGTTCAGGCCAACTGCATCAAGAACATTCCGTTCGGCATCAAAGGTGCGAAAGACACCATCGTAACCTAATGCGCTTATGCCATTTCCTTCTGGATCTCTCTTCATGGAGGTCCTTAGGTCGCGCAAAGAAATGTTCTCCGATACAGTTTGTTCGTTTGTGGCAGCTTGGGGCATGGCTGATTCCTGAAGAAAGGTCAGCTCAATTGTAGATGTGACTTTGAGGAACACTTGCAGACTGTTCGTCGATCATATCGGAGGGGTAAAGTGTAAACAGTAGAAGTCTGAAGAATGCAACAAAGAAGAGGTTTTCCAAAGGCGATACCTATAACCTGTTTTCAGTACATAAAGCATGTAGTAATAGTGGAAGTAAATAAATGGGAGATAGGAATTGAATATCCTAGCGACAGAGGATAGAGTAAGTGAAATACCTATCTGGAAATCGCCGAGAGATCGTCACTGGGCGGCGTAGGCCAGAGACTAGGAAGTTATGCATGGGTGTGCATGCCCATCGACCCATTTCCGTCGCAGTCGCTTTATCAGGCGTGCCGGTTACCCGTTGTTACTGGTCCACGATCTGCAGAGCATCCAGACGTAGCGGCTGTAATATAACCATTACAGGGGGGCCTTCCAATAGCAGACCTTCAAGTCCGTTGTATATCTCAACATCCTCAATTGCCATACATGTTTTGCACAATTACATCGCTGCGAAACTACTCCAATTAATGTATTAACAACGCTCCCGAACCTTACTACACTTATGATGCGATGCTGGCTTAGGAAGGTGAAATGGTACCCAAAAGTTCCATTGTTGGTTGGTCCGTTAGTTCGCGCATGGGAAGTGCTTCGCTAAAAAAACATCAACAACCAACAACACCTGAGCAGACGATCTACACCTGTCCTTTTCAAGTGATTATTGGTTTATAGCTGGTGCAGTTACATGTGAGAGGCACCAAACGTAGGCGATGGAGTTCCTTTACCAAGGATCCAGCACAGAGTGGCCGATCCGAGCATTAGTTTGCATAGGGTGGGATGATGTAGACAGTGACAGTCGAGATGACAAGAAATACATATGAGAGAAAAAGAACGAATATAAGTAGATCATTCCTCTGACTTAAGGACTAGACTTTCTTCCTTATTCACCATCAACAGCATCATCCCATCGCCCAATATGCAAGCCAGACTCTTCAAGATCTTTGCCATCACTGCGGCCTTTTCTACAGTCTTGTCTGCGCCTGTAGACCCAGCTGAAGGCCAGGCCAACACAACCCAGACCATCGATCTTCATGCCGAAGCAACACCTTTAAAGGTTGCTGAAGTCAAGGAGAGTGACGCGGGGGATGTGGTTAGTGTTCTCCTTTGTGTTTCTCCAAATAGTTATTTAAAAGTTGCGCCGAACCCGACACTAATAGCTTTGTATCCCAGACTATACAGCAGAAGTGTGCCAGGGACACTGCCCCTCACATCAGCACAAGGGAGAAACATGGACAAATCTTCGAGTGGTCTTGTCGGCAATATACCTGCCACGCAGACTGGCAGTGTATCAAATGGGGATGCTTGGAGTGCAATCTTTACTTTCGCCCGTGTGGGGAGTCATACACACGATACTATTAGTACAAATGCCATGTCGATTACAGTGAGAATCACTCCAATCGAAATAAGTACGATACTAAAGTGAGAAGGAAAGCATCAGTACACACAAATCATAGCCCATGATGCAGGAATAAACAAGCATATTTCTCAAACAGCGAATGCAGGCTGATATGATGCTACCAGTGATACATGGAGATCTTCAAAAGTTAAAAGTCGACTGATCCCTAAATCCAACTGAACTCCACTGCATGAAGTCCATCCCTCAACCCCGACAAATAGAATCGACGACTCTGTCTCAATCCTTGCGTATCTCATGCGACCCTGGTGCTGTGCAGCTGTCTCCCCTCGCCGAGTGGTATCAGACTCGACGGCTTTGCTTCCCACATTGCCGTGGTTTCCATCCAGCATCTAGATATAGCATGCCTCTGTATGTAAAAAGGAATCCTTTACTCGGCGCCATTGATATGTTTGCAATGTCTTGTTTGCGGCGTCGCTAATGCTATTCTCGGCAGCGCGACATAAGCTTCCTTCAACATGTCCGACCTTGATGTGACAGTATCCCGATCGTCCGAGACACACCGATATTGTCTTACCGTCCACGGTCCAACGTCCATATCGGATTCAAGCTTTACTATCCTCAACCTGGTCGTACTTCTTACTGCTTCCCTTCGCTTTATCAACAGGGTATTTCTTTCGTGTGACCTCAAGCTTATCCAACACAATCTTGTCCGGATCGACACCCATCTTGTCAGCAAGAAGTAGACAGTATGTCAAGACATCTGCGAGCTCTTCTTGCACTCGTTTCGGATCATGCTCTGCGCTCCACTGGAAGCACTCGAGGAGCTCGGCGGCTTCGATGGAAACGCTTTTGGCGAGGTTTTCGGGGGTGTGGAACTGTGCCCAGTCTCGTTCAGCGACAAAGGCTGCGAGTTTTTGTTGGACTTCTTTGTTAACCATTGTGATACGTGCAGATTGGGATAAGCTACAAGACTGGAAATCTAACATTGATGCGGTGCGCAGCTTTCCTTATATAGGCCCGATATGAGGAGTTGTGTGGGTCGATACGGCCCGAATCACACCGCTCCTTCCACAATGATGAGTCCATCAGAGCAACAAAAGCAACCTCTAAAAGTTCAGAGTGAGATTTCGGGACACCTATTGAGCTTCAGTTTTACAGACAGTTCTTTGTCGCCGGTAGTCCAGCTATATTCCTTACTCCTCATCCTTGCAGGGATCGCTTGGAGAACCGGCTCGTCACCTGTTTCTTGGAGTGCTACGAAGAGATTCTGGCTTCAAGTCCGCTGACTATACTGATGTGTACCCCGAATTGCAGGATATTGGTATTCTACAAAAATGACCTGAGACCGTAGAAATGCAATGCCAAAGCATAGTGCGAGAAGGTGGAGAGCTCTGCTCATGTGACAAACAAGTCTACCGATTCCATTGCGAAGCTGTGGGGGAAAGAAAGGTCATCAATATTGGTCGTTCCATGAGTATTTGTACGTGAGACAGAGCCAATATGGTGGAGTAAAAGAACTACTAGAGAAGGAGCGCGAAGAAGAGGATGAGAGGCTCCAATTGATCCTCGAATCGACAGATGACGTTGAATCAGCGGGGTGAAATATGGTTAAAAATCATTATTCTGACCAAACAGCGAAGCTGGAAGAGGAGCTCGAGAACGCTAAACGTGCGCAAGAACGTCGAGCGTGAGCTGCAACCCGCTCGAGGAATCGCCCGACAGAGAGTGAGGGACGCTAAAGAGACGTTGGGTCACATGGGACACGCGTTAAGAAACGCGAGGGAAAGGGGAGAAATCGACGTGGCCAGGGGCAATCAACTTGTTCTTGGTTTAGGGATGGAAAGGATCTGCTTTTTGTTATTTCTTTTGTATCGTTGTTAGTCCTGTTTAAGTAATGTTCATTGGACTTTTGTATGTTTGGCTTGTAGTCTGAGGGTATCACATCACCTGAATAGTCGGGAGCCATGGAGGTGGGACTACGTAGATTGATTGACTTCCTAGATCAACTTTTTCTTAGATTGAATATGTGCACTTTCTCGGTTTCCATTGTCTAAGCTGTTTAGTATTCCTGTGGTTGACTTGAGTCTCATTCATATCCTCTTAGAACATCTCATGAGCGTAAGATGTATAAAAAAAGGAATAAAAAGACAACTGTATTGCGTAAATGGTGTGCCCACCGCCTCACCGACCCATCTTGTAGATCCGCCTTGTTTATGCTTGTTCTAGCTATATTCAAGCTTCTATACTACTCCTGTAGAACCGACTCTGTATATTTGTGGTTCTACCTTAGCATGATAGTTAGCGGGTGGGTGTTATAAGAATCGGCCCCTAAGAGCATAAGAGATGGAATAATTCGATTAGTTTATACAAGATGAGACTAGTATCTAGCCTACTTAATTCCCATAGCCTAAACCTTAGAGAATACTTCTTCTACTACCCTGAGGGTTGGTTTTGAGTTTGAACCGCTTGATTCCGGATCCGTTGACAAGTTGACTATCGTCGAGAATGCCTGACACGCCGGGTGCGTTCAGACAGTCCTTATACACAAACATCATTTACATGACACAACGCCGACAGCGACGCCGTGTAGCTCCGATCTGCCCAAATATCGGACTATGTATCTGTCCAAAGAAACGGTGTAGCTGTTCATTGCGGACAGCTTGACCTTACTTTATGTTATTGCAACTTCGATCTTTGCGAGGGAACTGAAGGAAGAAGTCATCAAATTTAGAGGTTACCCTTGTTCATAAGAGCTTTTGCTATGGGAATGGATTTCTTTGTGTAATCAGCGAGTGGACCTTGGTTTAGTAACAGGTGTGTCTTGCGGCAAAGGTGTTTGTAGACTAAGACGCCTTGTTCAATCACATCGCTTTGTCGAGATGAATGATTTGGGATTCCGCAGAACAACTCATGTTTTCATGGTACAATTCATGGATTGACTGAGAATACAGCCATTGTACAGGTCCATTGCAGATATAATAGATCAAGTAACGGAGCATCATACAAAAACCCCACTGAGCTTCTCAAGTATTTTCACCTGTTGAATAGTTTCCCAAGAGCTACAGACTTACCCAACGATAGCAGATTCAACATGTCCTCTGCGAGAATGAACAGCCATTCGCGACAGACTACATCCTGCCCAAAGACCCGTCAAGAAGAGAGTGATGCTGAACTCAGTGAATACGCAGAAATGGAACGCCCTCAGAATACGTCGTCCCATTTATGTGAGTTCTGGCCTTGGGCTCTCCGGCTCGTAGTCGGGTTCATTAACGCAACGGCCTTTTACTTCATCGATATTCTACTGTTATTGGATCTCAACGCCTATTTACGACTGCTTGTTGAAGAGATTGCTAAGCTAAGTGTCGAGGACTTGCGGATTGCGCCGAAAAACGACGCACGATTGAAGAACTGTACGACCAGGCATTGTTGAACGGCAGGACGAGGACCAAGAGGGGCATGTTAGTAACGGCGGGGTGGGTTATTGTGGAGTGGCTGTTCAAGTTGATGCTTAGGGTATTGGGGAAGTCACCATAACTTCAAGATGGGGTGAGAAAGAGGTAGCAACAGATGGGTATCAAAGGATCATTTACTAGATGGATTGGCAGGTCGTGACACCGACAAACCAGAACAAGCCAACATATATCCTGGTAGTTCGCCTTACAGAAACATAGACAGTGGAGATATCTGAGATCTTCCTTGTTGCAACTTCTATGACGATTGTATTAAAAATAAACTGTATAATGCTACCGTTATTACCTAGGTACTTTTCAATTGAGCCACGTATTTAAGAGTGAACTTCTAAGGATATTGTGATGATAGTGACGTACCCTCGACTGTTTAATTGTCAAACAATGAAACGAAAAGGTTTACAATCATGCCTTTTGCTTCCAATCGGCAGACATTAGGCAATGGCAGCTCCAAAATGTGTCATCTCAGCGAGAACATGCCGCACCCCTCTTAAGCTCCGACATCCCATCGTGACTGACGAGCTGCCATAGCCACGACTCCGGTATACCAATATAAAATCTTCATGTGAACGTATAATTGCTAATGCAACCATCTATCAGGGCGCGTTTCTTCTAGCATAGTGTTTCCCGCGAGTGAAGAAGCTGCAGTAGTCTGCGCCCGTAGGCTCTGTGTGAAACCAATGAGGGACAACTACAGATGCATGGTCTGATCGACGTCGCGCACAAGAGCATTTCGAACATACATCCAGCCTTACTAATATATATCAAAATTATTGAAATACTTGTACATACGACCAAAGGTAGTGGAAAATACGGGATCCCGTCCGCTCTCCCATAGTCAAGCCACTAACCGGCGGATTAGTAGTTGGGTCGGTGACGACCAGCGAATCCCCGCTCTCGTATGTTCTTT